>PVLC010003266.1:0-99871 GCA_004027655.1 Graphiurus murinus | reverse complement strand
GGGAGGGGAGAACCACAGTTCATCTGGCCTCTGCTTCAAGTTCCCTCACAGGGCTACAAAACATGGCACCAGCTTGACCTGAAGGCTTGACTGGGGAGGATCCTCTTCTGAGCTCTCTTAAGTGATTGCCAGCAGGACTTAGTGATTTGCTTGCTGTTGGCCAGAGCCATATAAGGTCATTGTCACAGCCATCTCCCAAATACAGTTCCTTGCTTCTCTGAAGTATACCCCCAGCTCTTTTTATTTTTCATTTTGAAACAGGGTCACACTAAGTTACTGTATACTGTTGGCCTTGAACTTATGATCCTCTTGTCTCAGTTGCCTACGTACTAGAATTGCAGTGTGTGTGATTGCACCTAGCTGAGATCACACTCTATGAAACTTCATCACAGAAGGTGCTCTGCCACCTTTACCTATTCTATAGGTGATAAGCAAGCCACAGGTCCTGTCTGCACTGAAGGTAAGAGACCTATACAAGGGTGTGAATACCAGGAGAAGCAGATCATTGGAGCCACCTTGGAGTCTGGCCACCACAATCAGGGTGATCATGTACCTATGACAAGCACTGCCTTTCCTTCATTCTCCCTCCTCAGCTACCCATACATGTGCATTTTGAAAACATAGGGAGTGTATCATGATGAGGAGGGCGATATGAGGATAAGCCATGAGTACCGTGGTAGACACAATACTTCTTTCTTTAGCTCTTCCTTGGGCCGGCCCACCAGTGCTTCAGATCCCAGCTCCAGTGTCATCTCCAGAGAAAGTAATTAGGAACTCTCTCCTCTCTGACTCCCATCACTGCTGCTACCATCTACTTGGTCGCTGCATCTTGTCTAGCCATTACCACTGTGTCCCCCTGTCTTGTTGCATGACAAATTATTACACGCTTATTACCTATATCTTCACAGAGCCTAGCACAAAGCAGGTACTGACCAAGGATGGAGTCATCACAGGAGAGGAGTGGATATGAAGGCTGTACTATGTTTTGTGCCTCTGAGTTCAATGAGCCTGTGGAGGATGTATGAACAGGAGAGTGACATAGGGTAGCAGGGTTCTGAGGAGATGACTTCGTGGCTGGCATGCTGCTGGACATGACATTAATGGGCAGCTCACATTCAGTGTTCCCACCAGTCTTTTCTGTGCCTTCCACCTCTCTAGCACCCAAAGATTTCCAGCTTTCCACCTATCACCAGCCAAGGGGAAGGTCATTTGGAGGGAGATGTTAGAGACTTATTGTGATCCTACTGAGAAATTTTGTATTTCAAAAGACGGTGTTTAGTGCTAGCCCCTGGTTTGGGCTTTGGGGTGCTGTGCAACCTCAGGTAAGTCTCTTCATATCTCTGAGCTTAAGTTTCTTCTTTTGTAAAATGAGGGAGTTGGACTAGATGACAATCATATAATTTCATTATACTTATTTCTAATTTACAGCTTGGACATTGTGATATACACTCTGGGATAAAACAAAGGGAACTTTAAGTATAAGGAAATTTCGATATTTCTAGTTATCAGTCACTATTCATTTTTTTCTAAATTTCCTGACCAATGGCCAAGAAGAATTGTTGACTTATATTTCTCTGGATTATACAGGTGAGCTGGCTCATTTATCTGGAAATCTTTTCTCATAGTCTGTTTCTGTATCCACAACAGGTCCAGAAATACACAGCCAGCCTCTTTTGAGACACAGTCTTAGGAGGACAGGGGTGCCCCTTGATTCTTTCTTCATGACACTGTCCTGAACCAGGGAAAGATCACAAGCTGAGATCATCTCAGGAATGGCAAAGACAGGATCAACCAGTGAACAAAATGTCACAGGACTTTCCAAAAATGTGAAAAAAAGTAAAAACGACTCAAATAGCATCATTTTAGAAGTACTATTGCTGTTACTCAGCCCTAGGTCCTGCCTCACTTGTTTCTCCACTTCACCCCCAAATGTCCCATTTTTTTTCAGGAACCATTCTGTCATGTGCCTTCACAGGCTCCGACATATATATATATATATATATATATATATACACATGTATATATATAGTGTCTCTGAAAAAGACTTCCATCTAGTAGTTTGCCATAGAGTACAAGCTAAAAGCCAAGTGCAGTGGTTCATGTCTCCAATCCCAGGACCTGGGAGGCTAACACAGGAGGATCACAGATTTGAGTCCAACCTTAGCAACTTAGCAAGATTCTCAACAACCTATCAAGACCCTGATTCAAAATAAACAACTAAAAGGGTTGGGGGGTGTAATTTCAGAGTTAGAATGCCCCTGGTTTCAATTCCAAGTACCACACATACACACACAAAGAATACAAATGGGGAACTTGGGTACTGTTTCATGGTTAGATTGTCATATAAATTATTATCTTTGTTTAAACTCTTGTTTTACCGAATACACATTCTCCCTCCTCTCAGCCTTCTCCCTCCCTGCCCCTTTCCCCATACACACAACGATAGCATTCTTCTTCCTTCTGGAAGTACATATGACTTCTCCTCTAAAATTTCAGATGACTTGTGTTTTGTTAAATTGAAATACTGTTCTTGGAACTCAGAACAGAGTGATGGAGCACAGTGGTAGTCTTCTCAGAGCACCTCAGGATAATCAATCTTTTTCAAGATCAGCAGGCGTGAAGTGTGACAGTGCTCAAGTGCTTGGATCTGACACAGCTGACTTGGTGGAGTCTGTGCTTTAGGAAGATAACATATTATATCTTAGGAAGATAACATATTATATCTTAACTATGGAACCAATAGGACTCATGGTTTGATCCTACACACACGGAGGTGTTGACCATGCAGGTGTTCTAAGTGTGTGGCATTCTGCAGGCATTCCCTTCCTCTTGTTTCCTAATATATCTCTTCCTTAACCCCAATTCTAGCCACCCTTTCTCCCCAAAATCTGTGTGGTACATAATTTCAATTTCTGTATTCAAAACACAAATACAAAAACCACATTTAAATTTCATCTTCTAATATTATTTTAGAACAAGGTAGACTTTATTAAATAGAAATTAATCAAGTTTTATTCAAAACCACAAGTCATTTAATGAAGACTAGGGGGTCCATCCTAAGGAGTTGGGATGAGTAGGGACTAAGGGCATCTAGACCTCACCTCACCTTCAGTTTTGCCATCTATGAAGTAGAGCAGCAATGTTGGAGAGCAGACTGTGACCACAGAGGCTGTTACCCACTGTATTGTGAAAAACTTATGTGAACATTTATTAATCCTCCTAAACTCAGTTAACTCAATGCAAACCAGATATAGCAGCACTCAGATGTAGTTTGAGGCAAATACAGCACTACCTGACAGGCTTAGCTCAATGCAGGGTACATTCTGAGCCCTCACTAAATACTGTGGAACTGCTAATGATAAGAGGAACATTCCAAAGTACTAGCCTCCAGAGGGTACCAAGGATATCCATCTGGGAGTGTAAGATGTTAGAATTCCTTTTGAAAGAAATTAGCTTTATTGGTTATGGATTAACTCATGGCCTCTATTAGTCTGTGTGTCAGACAGTCCAAGTGGCCTGGGAGGCACAAGCAAGTCATTTTGAGAAACAAGTGAGCTCCTTGCGGCAAAGGGGTGGGGGTGGGGGTTGGGGGGGGGGTGAGTCCCCTGCAGGGTCCTCACACTGGTTTCATGTCAGTGTGTTCAGATGAGTTAATTTGTGTGCAGTTAGATAAGTTTGCCAATATTATCCAGTTATAACAAAACTAAATTAAACAGACAACTGTCTACTTCATTATAAATAAAAAATTTATGCTCCACTTTAAAAAGTATATCAAAGATACTATAAAAATTATAGTGGGTCTCTGATTTTAGCCTCCTGGCATGCTCATGGATGCTGGCAGAAGACACAAAGTCTTGGGTCAAAGACAAAGGACTTTATTATTCACAGCACAACAAGCAGCATAAACTTCGTGTTTTTCTGGCTACCCTTGCCCCAAGTCCATGGAGGCAAAGTGGACAGCCAAGGTGGATGTTATACATGCAGTATGTTTTTGTCAAAGCTAAAAATCCCTGAGTGAAGGAAACTCAAATCTTTTCTAATAGGACTACTAGAAAATCTGCCCCAGAGGAAGAGGCTATCTTTATAATATTGGACAGCAAACAATCCTGCTATCTGCTCCAGAGGAGCCCCTATTTCTAGTTTCCAAGACTTTTTGCTAAGCATACATCCTTGCAAAGATCATCCAGAATGCAAGTTGTCAGAGCTTCTGCTCACCAGACATGCAGAAAAAGAACAGACTGGTCAAGAATTGTCTCACAGCAGATAGTGCATACTACTGAAGTACCAATGAAAATAAGATAATGCTTGAGCTTCCTATAAGAATGAGCAAGATCCTTTGTAAGACACAATGATGATCTAATCAAATCTATCAAGAGGTCAGCTAAAAAATCTAGACATGCTAGAAGACTGAATATGAAACACACATTTATATCTACTGTATAAACCTTGATGCAATTATAGATATTGTACCTTAAAATATTAGCAAACAACAATAGCACATTTATATACTTTATAAATAAATATACATAGAAGTAAAGAAATAAAATTGGGGCAGAGAGTACAGATCAGTGGTAGAGCATTTGCCTAGCATTCACAAGGCCCTGGGTTAGAGCCCCAAAACTGGGAGGAAGAACAAGAAAAAAACAAGAAGGAAGGAAGGGAGGGAGGGAGGGAGGAAGGAAGGAAAGAGATGAATGGGGTCATTGGTCTATGCTCAGTTTGTTCCACACTGGGAAATACGCATTCAAAAACATCTTGATCCCCACTCTAGAGACAACAGTGATATGATGTGCTGGGACTCAGAAAGATTCCAGGGTGGAAAAGATGCTGGTCATAGCTAACGTACAACCCTAAGAGTTTCAACAAGACAATTTTTGGAGGGGTTATGGTAATAAGAGCTAGAAGTCATCCCTAATCCCTTGACTATCTCTTAAATTAGATTCAATTGCCTAAAAAGACTTAACTTCCCCCCAAATATCTGGGAGCCAGATTCCCCAGGGGTCTAAAATTTACATTCGGCTGAATGAGACCTGGGGAGAGAGGCCAAGACACCCATGGTACAGTATGGCCTCAGATGATTAAGTTTGTGTACTAAGGGTGCAGCCCTGCTTTGCCTTCCAGAGAGAAGTTGTACTGTGTTTCTTTGTCTTGTTCTCATGCATCCATTTATGAGGCAGCTCCTCTCAGTTCCTCTTGCTCTCCCAGGCTGTGTCACTGGTCCTGGCAATTCCTCCACAGGAAACCTAAGCAACTGCTCCGATGCAGAGCCCAAGGAGTTTATCTGCACCACTGTCTGGTGCAGAGACACCTAGGAGAGCACAAAGTGGGCATTCTTGGCTTATTTGCATAACCAGGAAATGGTCCTAGTGCCAGCCTACGAGAAAGGCTTCATTTTTCAGTCAAAAGGTTAGAGTTGTAATCCTTATATCATTCCCAATAAGTAGACAATGCACAAATTTTGAGGCCCTAAAACCCTAGGTTTGAATATTGCTCATCTCTTGCTTAAAGTGTGACCTTGGATTAATTACACTGTCTCTCTGGGCCTTAAATTCCTCATCTGTTCACCTGGGCTGATGCTTTTCAGAAAATTGAGACAAACATATGGCATGTGGTAGATGCTTCATAAACATTCTTTGTTCTTCCCTTTCCTCCTCTATGGAGCAGATAGGAAGGTTGATGAGATACAAGAATGTTACTTCTATCTTTAAAGCTACTGTAATTATTATTTGATTGTTATTACTCATTACTCAATGTTTCTCCTCCTCTTCTTCCTCTTCCTCCTCTTCCTTCTTTGTGCTGGAGATTGAACCCAGGGATATTATATCTCCAAGCTATACTCCCAAGCCTATTTATTTATTTATTTATTTATTTATTTATTTATTTATTGAAACAGGGTCTCACAAAATTGCTGAGGCTCTCCTAGGACCTACAATCTTCCTGTCTCAGTCCCCAAAGTACTGGGATTACAGGCATGTGCCACCACACTTGGTTTGCTACTTCTTACGTCAAACTTTCTCTGAGGCTCCCTGAGTCTCAATCCCTATCTCCTAATGGGAAGCACCATTTCTAACTCATCTGAGATGGGGAGAAATTTGGGTTTTATAAAAACAGAATCCAGGAAAGGCTTAAATGTTCTCTGATTTTATCATGAAAACTGCCTATGAGGAAAAATGAGGCAAGGTTGGGACAGTTTGGAAAACTGTCAGGCTGTCTTGCCAATTTGGAGCCCTAGTGGAGGAGAGAGAGAGTGAGGAGGTTAGCTGGAAGTACCCAGACTGCCATGGTGTATACAGGAGGTTATATGAGACCATGGGGAATCCTCAAGCCGGAGCTGGCTATCAGAGGAGTTCTGTGTCTCCCAGCCTTGGGCCTGGCTTGGTGTCCTTGCCAAGCCACACACTCAGTGAGGCTGACAGAAGCCAACAAGAGGCATGGCCTCCATGTAAATGCAGTGATGGATTTCAAAGCACATTAGCTGGGTCTGTGCTCAGCTGTACCCTTGTATTGGAGCCCTGTTAGATGAATTTTCATGGCCACCACAAGTTAATCTCCTACATACTTACCTGCCATGTTTGAGGCAACTTCAGAGCTATATTTTAAGAGGTAGTCTCTTTTCTGAGTGATTTGACAGTGAACTGGGATGTCATGGTGTGCTCAAAAACATCTTCTCATGTTCTACCAAGAGTAGTTGATATTCCACCATTGGAGATTTAACCCCAAAGGTCTTTGGAGTTTCCTTGGGAAAGAACTCACTTAATAGCTTCCAAGATAAAGATCATATGCAGTTGAATATCAGCTAAAGAAATGGGGTGGGGGTAGTATTGGAGAATGGGGTGTAGTCATGTTGAGAAAGAGCTATTCAAAATTGTAGGGGGATTCAAAAGACATTTGCAAACTTCGATGATTTTCCCCCAAAGAACTCAGAGGTGAGTATTTGACCTAATGGATCATTTCAGTGGTCTTCAACAAAAAACAAATCTTTGTTAGAAGAGGAAGTATGTCCTTAAGACCTGATCACATCCCCAGGGGCCTTCCATCGGCAGCTTTGTGTTAGCCAAGCTTGATAAGGCCTTGAAGGCTGCAAAAGTTCCCAAAGGCTTACGCATGAATTTTGTCTTTAACATATTAGCTGGACAAGCTGGGCCCCCAGCCTTGAGCTCCCCAGCCTCTTTGGTGGCTGAAGGACTTTTCTTGACCTCCAGTTCCAGCACAGAGTCAAGTGGACATTGAAGCTCCTAGGTCTGGAACACATATCAGTTGTTGGCTAGACCTGAAATTATGCTAGAGGGCAGAACTAACAACACCCTGGAAATGTTCCCAGAGAGACATTTCTATCAGAGCCAAGAAAAAAACACAAGTGGTCCATTTGAAATTTATTAATAACTGTCATGTTTCTGTCAGGACAATTGGGTGGCCAGTTTAGGGACTTGGTACCTTGAGTTCTCCATAACAAGTCTGGACGTCAAGATGATCTAGGGTGGTGATTCCAAACAGGGCTAACATCAGAGTACCATGTGGGTATTGAGTAAATATAGATCCCAAGGCCTGCTACTGGAGAGTCCTGTTGAGGAAGAGGTCCAGGGAACCTCTATTTTAAAAGCATCCCCCATCACCCAATCATTATGATGACCAGCCATATGTTTACAAGCCAAAAGTCCAGCTCCAAAAGTGACATTGATACTCTCTGGATTCTGCTTATTTTGACTTTGTCCTGAACTAGGTTAAATACTTTTGGGGAGGGGGGAAAAGCTGGAGCATAACCAGGGAAATAAAATAAAGGTTCCTTCCACACATCAAAGGGTAGGATCCTGGGCAGTTGACCCATAGGAGGTGGTCAGCATACAGCATGTCTGATCAAGAAGGGATCCTGGGACCAACATCTCTGTGAAAGGGAGTAGGAATCAGGATTGCTCAGAGGAAAACATCGAGAGCTATGATGAAATCCCAGGGAAAGCCCCAGGGGACCTCTCAGAGAGCTCTGGAGTGGAGATGCTAGAGTTGTTCCAAGTTGGGGCAGGGGACTAAGTCTTCAAACACTTGTGTTGATCAATCACTGAAGGTGGGTGGCCCATGGAAAGAGGTGTAACCTTTGCACAAGCAGTTTTCCTCAGCCAAGGCAATCCCCAGAGAGGGAGCAACTGAGGGAGCTGCCTTCTGGGAGGATTCCCAGCTTCCAAGGGGAGGGGTCCTTTTAGGTAGGAGGTTCTGGGCAGAAAGGCATGGCATTTCCCATAGTGGGTTTCAGCTTCAGAAGCGATTCCTCCTGTATCATGCTGGGCTAGGAAGAAATTCAAGCTCCTCTGCTGTTCAATAAGCTCACGATCTACAGGGAGCCCTGGATACCAAGGTGGGGTTAGGAGCTAGTAGTTTTCCCTATCTGAGAGACAATGAATGAGCAATCTACATGTAGGAGTTAAGTGGCACACTGGATTAGGTTTGGAAGAAGAGGAAGAAGGTTATTTCTGGTGTGCTGTACTAATGAGAAGACATATGCATGATGTCCATGAGATTCAGTCTTCTTTTCATTATAAACTGGGGGTGAGCATGCATTTAGCAGATAATCTGAAGTGAAAGATTATATCAATTCCCTGAATCATGTCATAGAGCCAAGTAGTGGCCTTACTACTACCTCTACCCTGTGCCCACTAAACACATCCCATCCAGAGAGCTGGGCTGCCACCAGCTAAACATCTCTGATTAATCATGAAGAGATTCATTATGGCTGAAAATAATGCCATCAAGTCTGGAACCCAGATATTTGATTGTGTTGATTTTTATATGCATCTGCCAAGTTTCACAGTGGCTAGATTCCCCTAATCCCTCAGTAATTATTAGAGTTGTCTAGGAGAAAAAAAAAGCCCACCACATTCTTTTGATGAGAATGATTGTTTGGTATTCCTGTTTATTTATTCACTCGTAATGAGCAGGAGACACTTGGTGAGCCTGTTCTGTTCCTCCATCAGATTCCTTTACGCATAAATTATTTGATGGTGAGAGTTATGCTCAAAGAATAATGAGGTAAACAGGAGCAAAGGGAATAATTTAAAAGCAATTCATAATAAGGACGTGATCACATAATACCAAGAGCTCAGAGAACCCCATACTGTTGCTTAATTCTGTTTTGAAGTCAGGTCAAAGGAAAATTTAATCTCAGGGACCAATTCTCCAATGAAACCCCAAAATGCTTTCTCTTGCTTTAACCATGTTGCAACTTAAGACCTGGCTGCTCTGAAAGAAAAATAGTGTGTACATTCATTAAGATTACTTTGGCTTACTTTTGTTTCTAAATTAATAAAGTGTGTGTGTGTGTGTGTGTGTGTGTGTGTGTGTGTGTGTGTGTGTGTGCACGTTTTACTTAAAAATATTTTTCTGGAGAAAGAGATTTATTTCATCATTAATCCAAACTCCATTTGGTTCACCAAATGTCCTTAAATAATTTACAGAAACTTAAAGGGAGCCAGGTATGGAATACAATTCATATGCAAGGACTTTTGTTCAAAACAAAAAGTATTACTTAGACTATGAACAAATAACTTTGTGACTAGAATTGTAAACAGAAACACAATTTGCTAATGGTTTGTCCCAGAAGTCCTATCTCACTCCTTGTACCTGGTTATTAATCTGAAACATCAGGGAAATGAGATCGAAATAGTATATCAGAGCTTTATTTGGAAATTTGACAAAGTTTCTTATGCTATCCAAGTGGATATAACATAGAACTACCTATCAGAGGTTCCCCAAATTATTTAGCTTACCACCTCCTTTTCAGAAAAAAAAATTACTCACTGCCCCCCTGGAAATCTACCTTCTTTAAGTGAATCCACAGAAAGATACAGTGACAAATATGTGTTCTTTCATGTATCTATATTCATTCCAGCTCTTCACCCACCCACTTTGGAAACCAGTGTTAGATAATCAATGACAACCTAAAGGCAGGTCTTTAGAGTTAGGTTTCAGTCCTATATGTATCTATATATAAGTGTGTATATGTGTGTGTGTGTGTGTGATTTTTAATGATTGTCTTGTAACTAAAACAGATTAATAAAATTAAAAAATTATAACCTAAGCTAGGAGGAATCGTTCTATAGCTTTTCACTACCACCTAGAAACCTCTGGGCTCCAAACTTATGTCTCTACCCTCTTTTTGATCTCCATGTTTGCCTAATAGACATCTCTATCTGATGTTCCTGTGGGCACCAAAAACTCAACTCTGCCCAAATGGACTCTGTCACCTTACTCCACCCTCCAACTACTTCACCTCCTATAATTACTTTTCTTTCTTTTTTTTGGTGGTACTGGGGATTAAATCCAGCATTCTACCTCTGAGGTATACCCTCAGACCCTCCGCCTTATATTATTTTTTTTATTTTGAAACAGTGTCTCAGTAAGTTGCAGAGAGCCTTGCCAAATTACTACAGCTGGCTGCTAATCTGGAATCATCTTGTCTCAGCCTCCCAAGTACTGGGATTACAAGTGTGTGCTACCATACCCAACTCTATAGTTCTTAGTAAATAGAAGCTTCATATAGCTTCCCAAGCTAGAGTTCTCGGAATCATCTCTGACCTTTCATGCTAATCATTCCCAGCTATCTAATTGATAATTAGATTCTACTGATTCCATCTCCTCAATGTCTGCCTTATGGTAGGTGTTGGTATTAGAATAAGACACAGAAGAAATGTAAAACAATAGAGTAGTGCCCTATTGTTTTGTCAAAACAATGTAAACCAAAGTCCAACTTCCAAAGGAAACAGGGGAGATTGAGAAGCTGTCGTCAATGGTGAGCTGATAAATCCATAGTTTAATTGGCCTCAAAAAGAGTTAGTAACCTGAGGTTGCATTGACTAAATTATAGTGTTTAAAAGGAAGAGAAGATAGTTTTCTTGTTCTCTACACTCTCAGATCACAATTAAGTTCAGTTATGGAAGCACATTCTAATGTGAAAATAGACACAACTATTTAAGAAAGATGATGGAACGTTGAAGTGACTCAAACCTATGTCACATTAGGGATGTTCCACAGGGACTTGGAAGCTTTCCCATGGAGGTGAGGACTCTTGAGGTAGATGTCATAGCTACCTACAGTTTGCTGAATAATGCCATATAGAGCACTGGTCCCAAACTATTCCATAGGCTAACTACTCAATGGACTGACGAAAAATATCCTGGGATAATTCTACAGATTCTCCCCATCAGTTCTACTCCCAAGAAGCCTTCTTCATTCAGGTTCCCGAGAGAGAGAACTCCCTTCTAAAGTATATATGTTTTAAGAGTCCTCAGGTGATTTTGGCACACAGCAAGGTTTGGAAACTCACATGTATATGAGAAATTAGGTTTTCTAAGCATGTAACCAAGAACCAATGGATAGGAGATAGGTCTTTACAGACTATGAAGATATGCATTTTAAAACACAGAGCAGTCCAGAGATTTGATGGGCTGCCTTAAGAAAAAAAGAAGAGCCGGGTGTGGTGGCGCACGCTTGTAATCCCAGCATTCGGGAGGCTGAGACCGGAGGATCCAGGTTCGCGGCCAGCCTCAGCTACCTAGTGAGGCACTCTGCAACTTAGTGAGACTCGGTTTCAAAACAAAGAATAAAAAAAATAGGGCTGGGGGTGTAGCTCGGAGGTAGAATGCCCCTGAGTTCAATCCCCAGTACCGCAAAAAAAAAAAAAAAAAAAAAAAAGAAGACATACTGAGTCACTGGAGATTCAAACCAGCTGAAGGAACATTTGTGTTGCAGGCATGAAATCAAAGAGACTTGAACAAGATGGGTGGTGAGATTCTATAGTTCTTAGGATTCTATGGTATTTGTCTAAGCAAATGGAAGCCTACAGATACAAAGAAGCTTTAGATATTTTTATTTTATTATAATATATTTAAGGTAAAAAAGATTTGTCTGTGGCAGAAGTCATTAGCACCCCATCCATATCTTTTGAGCCTTATTTCAGTGACTTTCATCTGTATCTCTTCATGTGAGATCATTCTCTGACCTCTAGACCTGCAGGGACCTAGCCAACCACCAGTTGGCTAATGATAATCCTTGAATAATGGTGAGCAGGAGTTGGTGTGTGAGCCCCTCTCTCTTGCCCCTCAAGTGGGCTGACTCTGAGAGACATGTTTCTACTGGCTGCTGGAGTTCCCAGCTAGGGCAAAGCTCCAGTTGTCCACATGATAATGAGACTGGCTGCCTTTCCTCCCCTTTCTCTCTTTCCCACTCTTGGGATTGTTTCACAATTAAATTACTTGTACTCAAATCCTTGTTTTAGGGTCTGTGTCTGGGGGAACCAAAAATAAGACACCAACTAATTATTGCCAGCTAAGCAGCAAATAATTACCTACTAAATCAAAGTGTGAGGAAATAGGAATTTAAAAGACATCTAATTAAAAAAATTTTTTAAGTTGGCAATTTGACAGCACCTGAATCCTGGAGTGGTATTGGTAGGCACAGCTAAGTTACAGGATCTGATTGCTGACTGCCCATAGCATCAATGGCCACTGGCTACTGAAGACTGCCACTCATTGATCTCAACTACATATGCCTCTTTGGACTATAATCTACCACTCATCATCCACACTTTGCACTTAAGCAGCACTTATAATTCCTCCAATATATCTCCCTATTTGAAACCTCTGAGCTCATGACTTTTCTATTTGCCATTGTCCTAGAAATTTCTATTTATCCTCTTAAAACACATTAAAGCTGTCCCCTCTTCCAGGAATGCTCCTGCTTCACTCTCTTTGACCAGTGGAGCGATTCAACGCTCTGATTCGTTCTGTGTAATAGTGTAAAATGGTGCTGCTGGGTGTGGTGGTACATGCTTGTAATTCCAGTACTTGGGAGGCAGGGACAGGAGTATTGTAGGTTTGCGGCCAGCCTCAGCAAACTAGTGAGGCCCTCTGAAACTTAGTGAGACCCTATTTCAAAATAAAGAATAAAAAATAGGACTGGGGGGTGTAGATCAGAGGTAGAATGCCCCTTTAGTCCCCAGCACCAAAAAAAAAGTACAATTATTAATTAACTGGTTAGTTATATTAAGACAGAGATTAAGATAGAGTTAAGTTAGATTGGAGATCATAGAAGACTTCTACACTGGCTGTCTTGTACTCACTGCCAGTGAGCATCCCAGCGAAGGATGAATTTTAATGACAATTCATTTATCTTGTTTTTTTATTCTCTAGCTAGTTAAGTTAATGCAATCATTAAATGAGTATGAAGAATTCGAATCTAGTACAGTTGCTTGATGGTGGGGAAATTTTTTTTGTTTTTGAGTAACTTGAAACAACCTTCAAGAATAAAAGGTAAAATGCCTTTGTTATTACCTTAATTGAGAAGAGCAAGATACAAAAATTTGGGTCTAGTATATATTTGAAAATTGTAAGTTTGAGAAAAGTGGAAGAAAATGCATTCATGGTAACTGTAGTGGTTCTGATGAATATTTTTCTCTGCTTCTGTCAACTTTTTGTGTTTTCCAAGTTCTCAATAATGAGCAGGTTGCAGAAAATAACAATGACACCTTTTTCACCCATAAGAAATGATTTCCCACAGATCAATCACCATAGGAGAAATTTTATAGGCTATTAAAGAATTACCTACAAAACATGTCAGCACTCATAAGGCTTTAGGGGGGACATCCCATTATTCTACTGACATATAGTTTGTTCCAAAGCACAGAAAAAGCTGAAAAGTTACACACTTTTATTTTTTAATGAAGGAAAAATGACTCCCAAACCCAAACTTGGTGAAGATATACACACCCCTGCCTTATGTATAGATCAATGATGCAAATCAAGGTAGATATAAAATATTAAGTGAAATACAAGCTGATCAAATTCAAGAAAATTATCCTCTGCAATTAGGAACTGTCCAAAGAATGAATGATTTAATATTGGGATAACTATCACTCCAATGAACAACATCAATAGGGTTAAGGAGAAAATCCATTTCAACAAGTACTGAACAAGAAGTAGGGGAAGTTTAAAATGTGTATTTTATATAATTGAGACTAAAAGGATCCCTAATATTAACCTTATCATCACACTAAGCCATATGGAATGTTGATTATAAGCAATGGGCTCTGGAATCATTCTTTTTTTTTTTTTTTCTTTTTTGCGGTGCTGGGGATTGAACTCAAGGGCTTCCTACCTCTGAGCTACACCCCCAGCCCTATTTTTTTTTTTTTTTTTTTTTTTTTTTTTTTTGCGGTACTAGGGATTGAACTCAGGGGCGTTCTACCTCCGAGCTATACCCCCAGCCCTATTTTTTATTCTTTATTTTGAAACCAGGTCTCACTAAGTTGTGGAGAGCCTCACTAGGTAGCTGAAGCTGGCCTCGAACCCGGATCCTCCGGTCTCAGCCTCCCGAATGCTGGGATAACAAGCGTGCGCCACCACGCCCGGCTTCATTCTTTATTTTGAAACCGAGTCTCACTAAGTTGCAGAGGGCCTCACTAGGTAGCTGAGGCTGGCCGCGAACCCGGATCCTCCGGTCTCAGCCTCCCGAATGCTGGGATTACAAGCATGCGCCACCACGCCCGACTTGGAATCATTTTGACTAAGGTTTAAATTCTAGCTATACCATTTTCTGGCTTTGAGACTTTCAGTAAGTTATTTTATCTTTCTGCTTTAATTCTACCTGTAAAATGGGCATAATGATTTCTTCCCTCTCAGGGTTTGAGACCTGAGAACAATGCACCTTAAGTGTTTAGTACAGTACTTGGAACTTTGCATACCAAATGCTAAGGTAATGATGATGCTACATAATAGTAGTGATAGCTCTAAAATTTATTTATTTCAGAATTTACTTGTAGATATTCTTTCTTAAACCCCTAGATTCTACATGCCTGGGCTTTAGCACTAATGAGTCTTTTGCCAAGTGATTCTAAAACATCCTAAACATTAAGAATCACTAATTTTGAGTCATTCCTATAAAACCAGATACTATAAGATAAGAATATAAGATATCATCAAATTACTCCCTATCATCCCAAAAGATCTGGCCAATAGTCATGAACCAAAAATGAGAGGTGTAATTATAGATGGAGAATATTAGTTATTTTCAAATAGTTTTTCAGTAAAAATAGAAAATTAAACACAATCAAAACACCCTCTCAAAACCAGCCCTCTTAGAATCAGGAATAGAATTCATCATAGTGGTTAGAAATAAGATCAATATAAAAAACAGGTTTTTTTTAACAATATCCAATTAGGTGTACAGTAGGAAAAGGCCACATCTATAGTAGCACTAAATATATAAAGTACCTAGAAACAACCTTAAGAAAAATGTGACATTTAGGAAGGAAAGTAATATATCAGGTAATATGAAAGATGAGTTGAATAAATGGAGAAATGAGTAGGCTGAATATGATAATCTGAGAAATGCTCATTATAGGCTTAACACAATCCTAATAAAATACTAATAGGTTTAGTTTTAGTGAGTAATTTGGATTCTATTTGGACACTAGATATGATAATAAACAATCAGGGGCTTGACATAAAGCAAGTGCTTAATACATGCCAGCTCATTTCCTCTTTCTGCTTAACAAAATTTCTGATGTCTCAGACCATGGTAACCTCCCTTCTCTAATTCCTATAATTAGCATGCCTTTGGCAATTACTGCACAATTTTGGGAAGTTCTTCTTTACAATGAACTTTCAATTGACCCTGCTGGATCTTTAATTATTCTCTCCCAAAGAGGTGGTAAACTTCTTGAAGTCAAGGACTAGGTTTATGGATCTTTGAACCAAATATTTAATATACAATGGTCATTTGTAGGGAACTGGGGGTGATCTGGAGATGACAGATTACAAAGCTGTTATTAGCTCATCATTGTTAAAATGTAATTAGTTATAGTTGGTGAAGTCAGACCTGGGAGCCACCAAAACAATGTGATATCCAAATGTCAACCCTAAGCCCAGGCGAGCATGAGCCTTCTCTTGGCTGAAGCAATTACTGTTGAATATCATGCTGGCTAAGGCACCACAGCATTTCTAAGGTATGCTGAAGATGAAACAGAGCTGAGGTCAATTCAATAATCCAACAAGTATTCTTGCAAAATGGGGGTGACTAATTAGAAAAAATACCTGTCTACTTAATAGTAGTTCCAGATCTATGAATCCAAAGGGGATGAATGAATTCCCAAAGCTTCACAGCAAAAATATTCCAGAAGCATGCTCTGAGTAGGCCTGGCAGATTCTCAAAGTATAGTGGCTGCAAATTACTCACTTGATATTTTAAGCATATTTTGTGTGCTTAAATTTGTAAAATTTTGTACAAGTTGAGGAGAAGACACTGTTAGTTGGAAAGTATACGTGGGAAACATAAGTATTAAATCAGTCTGTGTACAGTTTCCAAGAACTATGAGTAAGCAAACCACTTCTTGACTTCAACTGGATGTCAGTTTTCCCTAAATATATGCAGGGGATATTAATACTATACTTGTGTTTACTTTAACAGCCACCAAGCCTGTGTGAAAATCAGCTTTGCAGCCAAACAAAGTGACAAAAATGACAACTCCAAGAACATAGAAACCACTTTGCAAGTTTTGCTTGCGTTTTCTGTGTAAGCTCCAGAAAAGAAGTGTTCTGTACTCCTATATCAGCTGTCTAACTAATTTTTCAAAACCCTGCTTAACATTCTAAGGAGGGGGTCTTTCTAAAATACCAATATCCAAGTCAGAAAAATGCCTCCACTGTTTCAGCAGTTGCTAAGAAGTGTATAAATCTCATCCATAAATGAGAGCTCCAAATTTTCTGAACAGCATTGTGAGATTTCCTCTGTCAAGGGGAAAGGACGACTTATACACTGCTTCCCTAAGAGCTCAGCTTCAATGTGACTAACTAGATTCACTGTGGTGAATGACCAGCTGATGCCAAAATAAGGTAGGCCTGCCAGCTCTATGTCAATCCTAGTGCCTCATGATGTTCCCTGGGTTATGACATGGGTATTCAAGACAAGGCCTATATTTAATATAATATAAAATATATTTGAAAAGGGAATTCACAAAGCACAAGTATTAAATTGTAAGTAAGTCAAGATAACAAAAGAAAAACTGTCAGAAGTATATGACACCTATTTGATGATAGCAAGTTTTCAGATGTATGTAGTACAAATGTCAGTTATAGAGATCCAGAAGACAGAGACTACACTGTGGAAGGGTCATTAGGAGATGCTTTAGGGAGAGCTGATTCTTTAACTAGAAGCCAGTTAGGGATATACTCTGCTTTCTAATTGTGCTCCAACATAAGGAGATGTGTATCCTTGAGACTATTATTTAATCCTCCTAAACTTCAGTTTTCTCATCTGTAAAAGAACCAATAATAGTACTTACCTAGCCTTAAGTCAAGTACTAGATGTGGAATGGTATTTGGTATATTATAAAAGGCTCAGTTAATCCAGGTACAGAGGCACTTACTTATAATCCCAGTACTTGGGAGGCTGAGACAGAAGGATTGCAGGTTCAAGATCAGCTTTAGCAATTCAACGAGATCCTGTTTCAAAATTAAAGATAAAAAGGGTTGAGGTGTATCTTAGAGGAAGAATGCCCCTGGGTTCAATTCCCAGTACCAAAATAAATAAAATAAAGGCTCAGTTAAGTATTAACCCCCAAAATAAAACTTGACCTTGAAAGATAGTTTGGAAATGAATAAAAGTGAGATAAACAATACAAGTAAGATAATGTTTGGTGAGAAAGAGCTGATGTTGGAATTTGTTTTCTTATATCACTGTTTATTTATAATATACCTCCAAAATGTGAAGGAATTTTGGAGACTATTAGCACCCATTTGGTCTTCTTTTTGGAATTCAACTCAGAAAAAAATACATCTTTGTTTCCTGATAATTCATTGAATATATTTTGGGTCCAGCATGCTACCATCAGAATAACACTCTAAACATTCTGAAGTTCTAAGCCAAAAGATCAAAATGAGTGCTCTACCCAATAGGGAAGTCGCCAATGAATTTTCATGAAATGAGACTTCAGAGAAATTCTGATACTCAAAAGAGTTGTGTCCCTAACACATCATTGAGAAAGAGTTTTTCAATTTAGTGAAAACCTGAGCCAATTTAAGCATTTAGAACGGTATAGGCAGCCATCCCCTTCCCAACCCTCCCCTGTACTTGCATTTCCCACTGCCTCCAATTTTTTTCTATTATTTTATTTTCATATTATTCATCAAATATGGGGCTGAAATCTGGCTCCATTGATCAGAAGTTTTGGCATTATACATCTGGAGCCAATAGGTCGAAAACAACTCACTCAAGAAACATTCTAGCCAAGACAGAAGAAAGGGCAATAAATGGGCCATTTCACTACCACCCACAATGACTCCCAAATCCCACGTTTCTGCATATGATCTGGCAATTACGGTTCCAGATTGAGGAATTTAAGGCAATTTCTGCTACTCCAGGTGCAAGCACAGTTGTTTAATTAGTGTTCCTAGCTTAGAAGGAGGGAGCTTATTGGACTCCTTTTTCTTTGGCCTCCCCAAATCCAGCTTCAAAATCTAGAATCCTTACAAAAACTATTTCATATCTAATGACATAGAATCATAAAACAATTTAACGTAGCAAAAAGAGAGCTAACTATTAAAAAGCAGCTTTCAGAGGAGGGAGGAAAGCATCAGCCACAATGTCCTTTGACTCCATGTTTCTGGAGGACACCTTTGGCTGTAGCACCAGATTGCCAGGTTGGCAGAAGTTCCCAGCAAGTGCTGCGCCTTTGCCTTCAGGGTGAGACCTGTCACACTTTTTCTTCTCACGCACCACAGGGTGGAAGACCGGTTAGAGAATCTACAACCAACATAAAAAGTCAATTTTTATAATCACTTCTGGGCCGAATGGCCCACTTTTCCCTTTGTGCTTAGGGATTTCATCATATTAAGGAGAGGCAGCAAAAGAGGCACATTCTATTCAGCAACCAGATACATCTTCAGGCAATCTCTGCAAGAGAAAGAGGGGCTCTCAGATCAGCTTGCAACTCCCCAGCAACCACTAGCACAAGTTCTTATAGGTCACCTTCAAGGAGAATACTCAAAATAAAGCTCTTCCTTTTTGATCTGGGATAATAATTTTTAATATGTAGAAAGCATACTGATACAACACTATCACATACTTAACTGATGGTGTTTTAATTTTATGACACCAAAGCTAGACTAGGGGTAGGCCAACTCTGACTTCTTTCACTCTAGTCAGTTAGCCAGGTCCAGCACCGTATTTTACATGATAGTAATCCTGTCTGTCTCACTCTGTAGTACCCTATTATTTTTCAGTTCACACCAATGCTGGAGTTACCTAAGAGACAACATGACCACAATAGGCACAGGTAAAAGCTCTCTCAATAAGACCCCAAAGGCACAAGCAACTCAAGGGAAGATTAGAATCATGTTTATTAAGGCCCCCAGAAACTTAGTGAGACCACATTTCAAAATAAAAAATAAAATAGGGCTGGGGAGTATAGCTCAGAAGTAGAATACTTCTTGGTTCAACCCCTAGTACCACACACACAAAAAAAAAATAAAAATAAAATCATATATTTAAAAACTCTAGTAGGACTCCATGGCTATGGAATAAAAGTTAAAGACTTTACCTTTTCTTGTCTTTACTCATTCATGCCTTATACCTTTTCCTCTCTGCTCATCTATTCAACCTCAATCATCTTATGTCAGTCATTTGGAACTTCCATTTCTGAGAGATTCTGAATTCTTTAACACTTAGAGGCTTTTGTAGATTCTATATTTCCTATTTCTGCTTAGAGAATTGTTGCCCTTTTTTCCAAAGACCACCTCCTCTGTGAAGCCTTCCTGGCTGACCTCTAGACCCTGAAGGTGAGTTTTTTCCTCCTTACTGCTAGTGAACGCTCCTTGCTCATTTTTTTCACAGTAGTCATCGAGCTGAATTTAAAGATTGGCAAGTTCCACAAAAGCCCGAGGTGGGGTTGTAATGAGGGTGGTCCCTGTCCTTCCCCTTGACACATATTGAGCACCCCATAAATGGCCGTGAAACAATGAACAAGAGCAAAGCTGTGCTGTATGGGGGGGGCCTGCGTATTTCCATTATTCTCAGTTTCCACGCTCATCAATTTTACTCTGTCCCCATCCTGTTCTCACAGACACATGGCACTGGCTGAAACACCGAGGCAGACCACGGGACACAAAGTGACTGTTCCCATGGAATTCGGTGCATAGCACTAGTCTACCTCTCCTATCACTGAGCTATCTAGAATATAACTCCACAAGGACAGGGACTCAGGTCTAGATCAGTGACTTTTATAGTAAGTGTGCAATAGGTGAGAGAACAGAGGCAAACTGGGTGAGAATCAGAACTGGGTCCATGTTGGAGCAGTCTTACACATTTAAGGTAGAGTTCCAAATGAGGTGATATGTATGGGTCAAATATCCCTCCACCTCTCAGAGAGTGGTGATTGTGCTTCTTAGGACCTATAATACATCTTTTTCTCTAGATATATTTACCTGGTGCAGGCAGCCTACTTTTGGGGGACTACACAAGTTTATCATTGTTGTGATGATCTCCCTGTATCAGCCTGGTCCTTCTTTTTCTTAACCTTCCCAGCATACGTTTTGCAAATTAATTATAACCAATCAATTTCTTGTGTGTTCTAATCTTGTTTTCCCATCTGGGTAGGTGCCAATTTGAATGCATAGTTCTTAGATCTCATAGTGAGAAGCCCTATGCCAGTCAGATTAAGTGTTCACCCATTCCTATTAAACAGAGATGTTTAGGACTCAGAAGTCTGGAGGGAACAGGTGTGAGTGTGAGCATGTGTGTTAACATAACAGCTAGCACCAGCATAACTCTTAGAGAAGAACTAACAACACTGAGAAAAACATTATTGGACCATCTGAAAGAGAAAATATGGAAGCTAGGGAGAAATTTGGATACAAAAGAGACTCCAAACAGAGGAGGAGAAACCCCAGTGGAGTGAAGGAGGGGGTTTAGGGGAGGGAAATTTGAAGAAGGAAATACTTCAATTGATATTAAGTGCATATGCAAAATTATCAATATTAATCTCAATATTGTGCATGGGGGAGGGAAGGGAATGAGGTAGGAGCCGGGGGAAAGCTCACCAGGTGCTGTGTGCATGTGTGTCTCTATTACACTGAATTTTATCATGATGTATGATTGCAATGCACCAATACAAATGTTTTTAAATGCCTCTAGATGTTCTGAAAGGAAGAAGCAGAACTTTAAGGCAAGGGGAGAACAAGAGACAGATTCTCTGCATAGAAAGCTGGAGGATTTGCACTTATTCCTGAGATGAAACAAGGTTAGGGAAAGAGGATAAGACCCATCTTATATGGCTGGTGCTGAGGCCCAGGTTGGCAGGGATAGACTTGGCGGTGCCAGGCTGTCTAATGCTAATCAAGTTTTTGAATTTCTGTCATTTACCTCCAAAATGTTTTAAGTTTGCCTCCCACCCAAAAGCTTTGTGCAAGGTAGTTGTTTGTATGTTTTCTCACTGGTGGAAATGAATGCAAGAGTGGAGTGCTGTGTGGGGACCATCACAGGCCAGAGCTGGGTCAGCGCGGGGGAGTGATGACCTGAGCGAACTCGCCAGAAACAGGAGCTCAGAGGCAGAATTAAGGGGAAAGCCGGGAGCCGCTGCCTTCTGCTCCCTTCATTCCCCAGAAATTAAGAAGATGGCGTCTCAATGCAAGTAAGGTGAAAGTGTGTGTGTGTGTGTGTGTGTGTGTGTGTGTGTGTGTGTGTGTGTGAGAGAGAGAGAGAGAGAGAGAGAGAGAGACTGGGGATCAAACCCAGGTCATTCTATCTCTGAACTATACCATACCACTAGCCCTTTTCATTTTTTTTTTTAAAACAGTGTCTCACTAAGTTGCTGAACATCTCACTACATTGCTAAGACTGGCCCCCAACCTGCAATCCTCCTGTCTCAGCCTCCCAAACACTGGGGTTACATCAGCTAGTGGGATGAAGTTTAAACAAACTCGAGTATGCTCTCAAGGGGCAGGACAATGAAACTGGCATGCCTGTGACACATAGAACATGGAACCTCGAGTCTCATGACTACAAGCAATACATACGAGGACACTGAGGCCCAGAGGGGAGGTGCTCCACTGCCGCCAAGACCATGGGAGCCTAGAAATAGGGTCTGCCTGAGTGTGGCATTTGCTGGACTTATAATTGAGGAAATTTAGGTTACTGTGCATGCCAGCCAGGGCTATTGTTTATCTAAAGGCTGGGATCACATCTGTGCGGACTGGCCATCCGGGAGCGCCATCTGTCATTCAGGGAATCCTAAGGGGATCTGGCATAGGGAGATGAGGTCCTAGGAATGGGCAGATTCAGGGCTGCTGCTAGTAGCCTCCAGGCCTCCGCCACCCAGGCCTCTTCACCTTGCATTACCTTTGCTTGTCCCTTCCCACCAGCCCGGGAATGAGCTCCTCCAGGCTGCTGCTATGTTTGCAGTACTTGTGTACAGAAGAGTTACCTTCACCAGTTTCAGGTTTCAGTACCTACAGGGAGAGGCAGCACGGGAACACGGGCCTATCTGGGAGCCCGCTTCTTTTATTCATGCCTTTTAATTCCAGGTAACCTGGGTGCCCTAGTGGAGCCAGTGAAATTCATTTAGTTCCGTCTATCTCTGTGTCTTTCCTGCCACTGATATTGCTCTGCCGACAAGGACTGGCATAAAGAATCTGAAACTGTGGCCCAAGAAGGGGAAGCTGCGGGTCAGGCAGCCATGAGCTTAACCATTAGCTCCAGCTCCCAGGTTTGAGTACTGGCTGCTCCCAAAGAGCCGGGGAACCTGAGAGGTCTCAGCAGCTTGCTCACAGAGGGTCTGGGGAGGGCGGGTGGTGGAACTGCCTGTCCTGTTTGATTACAAGAGCCAGAGCAGAGAGGAAGGGGAAATAAGGTAGTGTGCCCATGCAGCAGCCACTTTTGTCTCTTCTAACCGTTACAAGCCCTAAACATTCAATAACAACATCAAAACCCACAAATTTCCTTATCTCTGCCATGTGTGAAAGGATGGCTTCCAAAAAGAGGGGTTAAGGAGACTTAGTTGAGGTCAACCAGCAGATCAGCAAATCCTACAAACAGTCTGCTCTTTTTCAACTAGTCCCCTTCACTGCTTTCTATTGCTGTATAAATAGGAAGTCGTGTGAGAAACAGAAACGTGGTAGGTCCTTTCTAGACAAAAAAAAAAAATGCAAAAAGCCATTTCCATTTCAGACTGGATAGAAATAATTTCTAGACATTTACTTTTTTTTAGGGGGGGGGAGGGGCAGAAGGATTGCCATCATAAAGCTTTGAAAGTAGGGGAAAGAATATTTCTGAATCAGAACTGCTGCTCTGCCCTGGGGTGTATCAGGTTTTCTATAAAGAGAAACATCCCATCCCCTCCTCTCTTCTCTCCTTCTCCTCCTCCTCCTCCTCCTTCTCCTCCTCCTTCTTCTTCTTCTTTTTTTTTTTTTTTCTCTCTCTCACTCTGGGGATTGAACCTAGGGCATTCTATGTCTGAGCTATGCCCCCAGCCCTTTTTATTTTGAAGGAATCTCACTAAATTTCTGAGGCTGGCCTGAACCCTGTGATCCTCCTGTCTCAGACTCTCAGACTCTCATGTATGGGGATTACAGGTGTGGGCCACCTTGCCTGGCACAGGTCTTATCTGGCTAGTGACCTGTTTGTTACATGCAGGTTTAGACTAGGAAGAGTGTAAGAAGCCAGGCATAGTGACACAAGGCTGTAATCCCAGTACTCAGGAGGCTTGGGAGGCTGAGACAGGAGAATCACAAGCTTGAGGACAGCCTCTAGCAACATAGTGAGACTTTCAGCAAACTAGCAAGACAAGATCCTTTTTTCAAAAACAAAACAAAACAAAGGGCTAGAGGTTTTCTCTGAAGTAGAATGAGAATGTCCCTGTGTTCAATCCCCAGTAGCACAAAAATAAATAAATAAATAAATAAATAAATAAATAAATAAATAAATAAAAGAAGTACACATTTTAGTAGCAATAAAGTCTTAATTCCAATGTTCCCTATTTCTTGCAGTCTTCTCTGAATAACCCCTCACACTTCTTATTCTTTTCTTGGCCCTGCTGTTTTCCCCTCTCCTACCATTATTTATCATATTATATATTTTAGTTACTTATCACTACATAAACATAGTATTTATTTATTTATTGTGTTTCTTATCTCCTCCCCTAGCTAAGCTTCATAATACCAGAGATTCTTGTTTTATTCAATGTTTTATCCCTGGGATCTAGAACTATGACCAGCCCAGGGAGCTACTCAAGATTTATTGAATAAATAAGTGAAAGAAAAAGAATCAAAGTGATAAATAATAAAAAATATTTACAAAGGATCTGATGTACAAAAAGCACTAGTAGGTAACTTAAGCGAATACAGACCATAAGAAGTTCATTGTATTAGTCTGCTCAGGCTGCCATAACAAAATACCACCAACTCGGTGGCTTAAGCAACAGTAACTTATTTTCTCATCGTTGTGGAGGCTGGGAGTATGAGATCACAGGGTCAGCAGGTTTGGCTTCTCCTGAGCCTTCTCTTCTTGGCTTGCAAATAGTCAGACCCCTTTTCACTGTGTCCTCACATGGTCATCCCTTGTCTATGTGTGTGCACACCTGGCATCATTTCTTTATATGTTCAAACTTCCTCCACTCATAAGAAAACTAGTCAGATTGTTTAGGGCTCACCCTAATGGTCTGGTTTTAATGCAATATTCTACATAAAGGCCTTATCTCCAGTCACAGTCACTAGCTCACAGCATAAGAGATCTCTGTGAGATCCTGGAGGTTAGCACTTCAGTGATAAGAATTTGGAGGAGATATATATTTCAGCCCATGACATTTATTTTTTTGTGGTACTGGGGATTGAACTCAGGGACATTCTACCTCTGAGCTATACCCCCCAGCCCTATTTTTTATTCTTTATTTTGAAACAGGGTATCACTAAGTTGTGAAGGGACTTACTAGGTAGCTGAGGCTGGCCGCAAACCCGGATCCTCCTGTCTCAGTCTCCCAAATCCTGGGATTACAAGTGCGTGCCACCACACCCGGCTTAGCCCATGACATTTATTAAAAGGAGTCAATATGTTAGAAAAACAAATCAGATAACCTGGTTAAAATTAAATCCTTAGATATGAAAAATATTAGGCAGAAATATAAGGTAGGTAATAAAGCAATTTAGTATAGTAGATTTATAGTTAAGTCCTTCTTTTTAGGTCTAGGTAAAATGTTTATTATTCTGAGCCCTATTTTTTTATCCAGAAAATAGGAAAAGTGAGATTGAGGAGAAGATGGAATAGGATAATTTGATGATAATAATAGGATATCTCCCTTCTATTCTGTCTTCAAAAATTCTCTGTTCAGTTTTGGTGCCACATTTTAAAGGACACACTGATAACATTATGAAGACTGCCATTTCTAAATGGTACTTTCCTTTTTTTTTTCCTCAAGAGTGATAGGACTTTTTCTTTTTTCTTTTCTCTTTTTTTTTAAATTTTTCAACACTGCAACATGTAGGTTCAGGTAGTAACTAGGTTCAGGTAGAAACTAGGTTCAGGTAGAAACTTCCTCAATAAGATCCCCAAAGCTCAAGAAATTAAAGCAAGAATTAATAAATGGGATTGCATTGAACTAAAAGTTTCTTTTCATCAAAGGAAACTATTTGAGATTCTAAAGAGACAGCCTACAGAATGGGAGATAGTCTTTGCCAGCTATTCCCCTGATAGAGGACTAATACCTAGAATATACAAATTACTTCCAAGACTTAACACTAAAAAAACAAAAACAAAAACAAAAAAAACAAGAAATGGGCAATTGAACACTTCACACACAAAAGAAGAAATACAAACAGCCACTAAATACATTTAAAAATGTTCAACATCATTAGCAATCAGGGAGATGCAAATCAAAACTACACGGAGATTCCATCTAACCCCAATGAGAATGACAATCATCAAGAAGTCAAACAACAATAAATGCTGGTGAGGATGTGGGGAAATAGGAACTCTTCTACACTGTTTGTGGAATTGCAAATTAGTATAGCCACTAGGATTTATTTTTCTAATTATGAAATAATGCTCACTCATTTTTTAAAAATTCAAACAATAGAGAAGTAAAATAATAAGTGAAAGAAAGCCAGTAACTAATAACCTCCCTAGCAGATGTTAACCACTTTTTATACCCTGGTATTATAACCTTCAGCTTTTTCTCTTTCTATATAAATATATACATTTTACATATAAAAGTAAAGTGAATCATAATGGGTATCTATGCCGGTATGTATAGATTGTCTATTCATTTATTCACTTGCATTTCATTATACCAGGTAGAGGAGAGAAGGAGATGACTTCTCTCAAAGTTGAACAGATTTCTTTTCTCAGGAACTTCTCAGAGCCTTTAATATACAGTGACTATCCAAGAGGCAGGAAGTGACATGTGCCAGTTATTACTCTCTAATCCCCACCATTCTGTTTATAAGGCTGGGATTGCCACTGAAAGCCTCATTTCTGCTTTGCCACCGGACTCCCTAGTAGACTCTGACACACTAGGGGATCCTGAGGGGAGTGAGGACAGGGAAGATGGAGGAAGAACTTCCTGTTTATTTCCTGCTCCTTTCACACCTGTAAGCATCCTCCTAGCAGTGCTTCTTCACATTTGCAGCAGCAAGTACTTCTTGTAGCAGCAGCTAAATCCAGTTTGTTCTTTATCCAACACTTGCAAAACTAGTTTCATTGCATAAGGGATGCCAACACCAGCTGGCTGACACCCCTTTTCAGAGTTCTGTATCCCAGACCCTTGGGAGTCCTTCATTTGAGATCAGACTCTAACACCCATCAAGAGCACCCCTTCTGCTGGGCATGGTGGCACATGCCTGTAATCTCAGTACCTGGGGGGGGGGGGGCTCAGACAAGAGGGTCATGGTATGCTCCTCAGGCAAAATTTTAGAATTTACTAGAACCAACGCTATCAATACCAGCCACTACTTTCTACACTTGCTATTTCTGTGGTAACTTGAGGTTCTCTTGTCATTTCAGTTACTTAGTTAACAATGTTCTATCTTTATATTCAATTCTTTATGTTCAAATAACTTGTAGGTCTCTGTCTTTTTACTGGCCTCCAACTGACACATGTCCTAAACATATTTCACTATGGATCCATCTTCATGGAACAACTCAGGGATCCAGCATTGTGCTGGACACTAGAGAAAGGTGGTTCTGAGCATTACAGTTAAGTTTAAAAAAATAGAATGCGATCATTAAGACTCAAATAGACGCCATGAACCTCCTTGTAGAAATAAGGGAAGGTAGAACAGAAGCTGTATATGCTCCTGACTTGTATGTAGCCATCATTTTTTAACAACTAGGTCTACCATTAGTGAACAGACTTTGAAGAATCACCAAGATGCATATTGAAACATAACCCTAAGGGGTTGTGTTTGAGCCAAGACTTGCAGATCTTGAGCATTTAATCTTCATTTGAGATCACTTTATCATTTCTTAAAGTCTTTTAGTCAATTTGGCTTAATCGTTTATCATGTTCCTTTTTTCTTAGATTTGTGGATTGGGACACCTTTTCTTTAAAATACAGTGCTCAACCCAACAAGCCATGAATATTCCCTCTCCACTTTGCAAAGCTAATTAAATTCTCTTTCCTACAATAGTATTGATGCTTCCTGCCAACTTTCACTTTAAAATATTCTTCACACTCATCTTTTTCTACTCATTTAAGCAGCTGCAACTTTCACTTGTGTTCTTCCTCGCCTGCCTGGCCCCCTATAAGAACTTTTCCACTCTTCTGACCTCAGGCTGCTCCCCATCCCAGCTCACTCTTACTACCACTACCAGATTGATTTGCTGTGTTCAATAATTCCTCTGGCCCAAAGCCTTTAAAGATTCCCAATTGCCTACAAGTCCAACCTCTTGAGCATGACATTCAAGTCGCCCTCAATCTAACCTTTGCAGTTTGATCTCCAGCTATTCACTTTCTAAAACTTATCATTCCAGCCAAACTGGTTATTCCTTGTCCTTACATTGGATTTTAGCTTTTATTTTCATTTATTTATTTTTTGCCTACAAGCTTTGACTTAATTTGTTGTCCTCATTGAGAATGTCCCACTTCTTCTTACTTCCCATCCAAATATTAGGTCAAGGGTCAAATCCTAGCTCAGTGCTCTTTTCCAAGCCATCTTTCCTTACCATTCTAGTAAGCTCTTCTCTTCCTTCTTTAACCCTTTATAACACCAGATACCATTTACTGAGCACCTACTCTATGACAAGTACTGAGCTGGATACTAGATTATGATGCATCCTCTCTACAACCCTTTATCCTGTTTTGGATGAAGAAATCAAGACTAAGAGAGGTTAAGTGTTTCTTAAGATCATGTAGCTTAGGAGGTTAAGTCATGTAGCTTAGAGGCTGCCTTGGACTTTAACATGCTATTACTTGTTGACCTTTCAAGTCGGAAGAGTCAGTTTCCTCCAGATTCTGGCACTAACTAGCAGCCCACTCTGCACATCTCACTTTACTTTTATGGACTTGACTTTCTCATCTTCAAGGCTCCTTCCATCACTGAAATCCTGAGAACCAGTTCACAGGGGGTCATGAATCCCATTATGTTCTTCCACAGGACAGAAGAGACCTTAGAGAATCCAGACTGGTGTTTTTGTAAGGTTTTTAATTCCCAGGATGGGGAGATGTGGTGGGGTGGGGACCCTGGAGTGAGTGCTCTTTCCAGGATGCTTGGAGGCATCCTGTCATAGTGAATTAAGTATTTGCCTTTACTTAGAAACTTTGGGAATTTTACAGGACGGTATTGCTAGGAGAGAGTTTAAATTGTCAACCTGCCACAGAATCACAGATGAACAAAAGCTGTGGAGAGAACTCCTTTTCCCCCTGGATAGCAGAAGGGTTTGCCTTTTCATTTCATGGGCTCCATGCAAAAGCAGACACATTTTTCTTATCAAATAGGGCATTTGGTTTGACAACTGCCAAAGCAACATGGACCCAGCATCATGGGAGTGGGTGGTAGCTAGAGTCACAGAGCTTTTGCTTGAGCATATATCCTGACCCCTGGGCCTTGTGGGGTGAAATTACCCAATACTGACAGAGAGCTGTGTGCACTGGGATAGAAACCAGTATAAAGGTGGGGATGTTTTACACTCAAAGTCATGCTTAGATGGAATTCCTCAGCATACCTACCCTAACCTTAGTTGCGGAAGGTACATGGACTTAAGATTCAGGCAAATCACTCATTGTTTAGGAGATTTCACAACCTGCAGCTTTAGTTTCTTTTCTTCTTCTTCTTTTTTTTAACGAGGTTCACATCACTCTTTTTATTGCATTATTTTTAGAACTAACAGAAAGAGCTGGACATTGTGGAGCATGCCTGCAATCCCAGTACTTGGGAGGCTGAGACAGGAAGATCAAAGGTTTGAAACCAGCTTATATACAACTTAGCAAGACTGTCAGCAACCTAGAGAAACCTTGTTTCAAAACAAAAAATCAAAAAGGGCTGGGGTGGTAGCTCAGAAAAAGAATGCCCCTGGGTTCAACCCCTAGTGCCAGAGAGAGAGAGAGAGAGAGAGAGAGAGAGAGAGAGAGAGAGAGAGAGAGAGAGAGAGAGAGAGAGAAAGAAGAGAAGAGAAGAGAAGAGAAGAGAAGAGAAGAGATGAAAGGAGAGGAGAGAAGAGGAGAGGAGAGAAAAGAAAAAGAAAATGCAAACTAAAGGAACTAAAGGAAAGAATGAATGGAAATAAAGCACTTAAACTGGAGTACATACTCAACAAAGCCTCTCTCTCAGTCTGTATCTTAAATAGTTAACCAAGCATTGGCAATGAAATATTTCTGAATTTAGATTAAGGGGGTGTATGGTTTTAGATGGCATGTCTAAGAAAAAGGCCACGACAACAGTATCTATCCCACTTGGTACATTTTCTCCTCATTTGAATATCCCATTTGTCAAATGTGCAAAAAAGAAAAGAAATCACTCATTGTTTAGGAGATTTCATGCTTCCCCTCCATCCTGCTTCTGGAGGTAAATCCTAAAAGAGTCAGCACAGCACTTCTCAGCTCTGCTACCACCAATCCTGGGAAGCCATGCTCCTAGCGTGCTTTTAAGTGCTTGCATGACTAATAAAGTGTGACATGGCTGAGATTTGCTAGCCTTCTCTTCAGGGCGTACATTCTAGCTGACAAAATATGGCTAAATTTAGCTGCCTTTAGACAATAAGCGTCTTTCAAACAAAAGAGGCCTCAAAGGCAAAAATGAGCCGTGACATGTCTCTGTCCCAACATGGATCTGCCTAGCCTCTCATGGGTGCCCCAACTCTCACATAAGACCCAAGTGCTTATGGGAAGTATCAGAGTCGTGTGTCCATGATGACACAGTGGCCTCTGACCCAAGAGTCTTTATCAAAGTGGGAAGACAGGTAATCAGGCAATAACAGGCCAATTAGGGATCATAATGTAATATCAGAGGCTTCCATAGCACTGACTACACACCAGTTTATGCTCTAATTGCTGTGCCCCTCGGGCCTCAGATAATAACATATTATCAGGCCTGGAAGAGAAACCAGAGGGCATCTAACAGCCCAATTTTGTGCTTGGGACAATCACAGATAAGAAAGGGGAAGCAACTTGCCCAGGGTCCCACAGCCAATGGGTGTCCAATTTAAGGCAGATACACAATGCTCTTGGTCAACTTAAACTGCTTCACAGGAAAGATAAGTGTGGGAAACCTGCCTGGACATATGGGAAGCACTTTGTGGAGGAGAATCATATGTTGCTGAAGCATTCTGAGAGCTAAAACCGTCTTCCTCCCAGCCCAAAGTTTGTGTAGCTGGATCCAAAACACTGTGAATGTATTTGGCATAGATTACAAAAAGGAACTGACCTCACTGTGGCAGACTCAGGCAGTGAGTGTGATGGTGGATATTCCCTGAGTTCAGCCAGAAACCCAACAGCAGCCAGGTAAGGACCACCACCCATCTCAGGTACATGCTTCAGGTCCACAGAAGTACAAAGGAAGAAGGCCACAGTCTCCTGGAGGTGTCACTTGTGGAACATGGACCAGGAATAGAATGGAGCCTTTCCGCCCATTTTTGAAATTTAGATCTAGGTACAACCTTTGTGTGCCAGGTATTGCTTGTTGGCATTTGTATCATTACCACCCCCTTCTCTGCCCTCCTAGGATCTCAGGCGAAAGATGAGAAACTGTATTTCTTCAACTCCTATTCTAGTAGGATTCCTAATATGTATGCATTCCTGCTTGAGAGATCCACTTACATGATTGTTGGGAGAGAAGTAGGTGCCATTCTTTTCCTGATGGTGCTGGTGAACATATGACTTTGGCTATGTGTTATGTTGCCTCCACATTGCCCTGACTGCAAGTAGTTGCAGGGCTATCTATGACCAGTGCCAATGGTGGTTTTCTGTGGTTTCTTGATACCTTGGAGGAGATGGTAGGTTCCCAGTTCTCAGAATCACAGCTATGCTGGTAAAGCTGAAATCTACCATTTGCTCCCTTGTTTTCACCTATCCAGCTGGTCCTTACAAAGCTTTTAAAGGCACCTATTTCCTGGTTGAATCCTTTCCTGCTTGAAATATCGAGTGGTTTCTGTCCTCATGACTTAACTATAATGATCAATACATTTAGTTATGATAAAAAGCAATTTATTGAACACTTCCCATGTGCCAGGGCTATGCTAAGCATCACCTTGTTCAATCTTGGTGATAACAGTGTAAGTCTTCTTGTAATCATTCTCATTTTACAGATGAAAAAATGGAGGATTAGGTAGCCACGGTGACTTTCCTGGGTTCGCCTAATTAGTGAGTGGCAATCTAGGATGAAACCCAGGTCTGATTCCAGAATCTCTACTCTGAGCCACTTTTGAAAATTTCCCCTCTTCATTTTAAGATTTTAGCCTGCCTTAGAAGGTTCATGTGTAAGGCCACCCTATAGGATGATCTAATTTGAAATGAAAGAGAGATAGGAATTTCAAGGGGAGTCATCCTTTGCCTCTTCTACTTTGCCCTGCCTTTCTTCTGCAGCTGATAAAATCCCACAAACACATGCCACACTTCCATGCACCTGACTCTCCACTGTGTGTCCTTGCTCCACAGCTCTGCACTATAACCCACACAAGATGGATTATTGCCCTCATTTTGCAGAAGAGGCCAGCTCAAATATCCTCCATGAAGCCTTCTTCCCTTGGCCACCCAGTGGCAGCCCAGTTGGAGAGAATGCTTCTGCATTCTTTTGCCATAGCAAATTGCCCCTTGATCCTACTTTGCATTAGGAAGAGCTGTGTGAACTTTCACCTCTCCAACTTGTTTGGAAGTACCAGTTGTTGAGTGACACCTTTAACTCAGACCACAACGGTACCTTAAAGGTGTCCCCCTTGCTCTCCAATGGGACCTCAACAGAACTCTGACAATCAGAATTTGGTTACATAATTCCCTCAGCTTGTCTTCAAAGTCTCACTTCCTGAAACCTCACTGGCTTCTATCAGCTCCTGCTCTTGGCTACTGACCACAACTCTGATTCACATATGTGCGCCCTTTACATTGGATGTCTACAACCTGTCACCTGGTGAATATAAACTGGAGTTGGACCTAGACCAGCAGATTACTCTCGAACTCTCAAGGGTCTGTCTAACTGGTCCCCTTCCAGAAATACCTCCAGCACTCACATGGTGTATTACTCCCCAGCCCTATTCCTGTTTGCCAGACAGCCCTGGGGTTTCTCATTACCAGCTCAGCAGCCAGCTCATGGTTAAGATTCTGAAAATTCCCATTGAAATAATAGTGGACATATAACTTGGAAAGGCTCCCAGAAATGAAAAATTCACTAAATTAGTAGATATCAAAGAAGAAAGAAGGGGCCATATGCCATATCAGAGGCACTAGATAAACCAAGGAGGATGTAGATGGCCCAAAAGGCATGCAAGAAGGTGTTTGTCAGTCTGATTAGTGACTCAGACAAAGCAGATTCGATAGGATCCAGAAGAAAGATGCATGAAAGAGAGTGGAAGTAGAGACCACATGGGGCCCTATGAAGATGAAAGGTAGACCCAGGGAAGCAATTGTCAGGGGGTAAATGTCAAGAAAGCCCTTTGTAGGGAAAGGATAGACCTGGAAGGGAATGGGAGAGGAGAGACTGAGCTCTTTGGAAGGTAGAATGTAAAATTGGGAAATGGATCAAAAGTTTAGAAAAGTAATTAAAAGGGAACAGAGAAGAATAAAAGAAGAGGTAAGATAATAGAAAAAAGTGGGAGAACAACAACTAAAAATTCTACCAAGAATTAAAAATGGACAGGAAGATCATAGAAAAATTCTTTAAGCACAAAATGAGCTACGTGTGTACAGGGAGAACACTGTCCCTGTTCTGAAGTTTCTGACTCTTCAGAAACAAGGTTCTGGTCAACTTATGCTAGGGAGAGCATCAATAACAAATAATACATAAATTTTGCCAACTTAAAAATAATGAAGGTTTGCTTCTTTGACTACACAGTAGGTCATTTGTGGGGCAACTGATACTCTATTCTATGGTATCCTAGATGGGTAAAGACTGAGGAAAGCTCCATTTCTTCATGTCCACAATGCTGATCTAGAAAAGGGGGACATGGCGGATCACACACTAGCTATTTTAGCTTCTACCTGGGAGTGAAGCATGTTATGTCCACCCATATTTCATGGACCACCAGCCAGTCATATGGTTGTGACTGACATTGAAGAAGAGGGAATGTAATTCTATTGTGTCCCTAGAAGAACTAAAAATATTTGATTGAAAGAAAGAATGACTGCCATTTACCTAGAAAGTTCTAAGGTTCTCTATTTCCAGTTTGAAATATCCTTACCCAGAATTCATGGAGCCAGAAAATGGCAAAACAGGAAGAAATCTGGTAAAGTAACTAGCCTTGATTTCTTAATTTACTGTTAGAGAAACCAAATTCCAAAGAGATGAAATGACTTACCAAAGACCACACAGTAAGGCCCTGATTCCTGGCTTCTCATGCTATTTGTACCAAACCAGAATACTTCCAGTAGCTTCATAAATATCTACTTACTTGAACTACCAGATTAATTTCACTTTGGAACATGCTTTTAATTATTACTATAAGCAAAGAAAGAGTTTTTTTGCCAAATGCCTTGGTGCTGCCAAATTCCTTGGACCTCTAATAATGAATCCCAACCATATAAATACATAGAAGGCAATTAGGATTTTGAAATAAAAATTTAGGTAGGATTAGAGAGAAATGGTTGATTATATAGATTATTACTTTTGCAAAACATAGAATTATTTTGGCCATTAGAAGAGATATTCATGACTCTATATGAATATATATACATGTACATATTTGCATCTGTGTAGAATATTTCCAGAAGAATGTCCAAGAAAGTGGTAATAGTGGGAGAGGATCTGCAAGCCACAGAGAGACATGCATCTTCCCTTATGCACTACTGAACTATTTGGAATTTTCTACTATGTTTGTACCACCTTTCTTAATAAAAATCGCTAATAAAACATAAAAGCAAGATTTTTTAAAAGTAACAGATGTCAAAAAATGCTTAATGGGACTCTGCAGTATCTTTTAGAGTAACATGAAGTAGAGCAAGATGAGGAGAAAGATTTAAATGGAAGCAACCGACAGCACTTACCAGCAGGCAGTATATTTTTTTAGCACTTTGCAATTTATTTTTATGTCAGACAAGCATAATTTAAATATCATTAGGCTATAGTCAAGATCTGGGTTCAAGCCCCCTAAATGCACTGTGACTCTAGGAGGAAATCGCTTGAGCCTTTCTCTGGATCAGATTTCCTATCTGTAAACAGTCCACAATTTGGGTTCCTCTACTGAGGTCTGCTTGTTGCACTGGCCATTTCAGTTTTATTAAGGAATCAGCATGTGTAGTGGAAAGATCAAGGGCCCTGGAAACAGACACTCTCTTGTTTTCATTCTATACCACCCACCTATTAGCTATGGAACTTTGATCAAATTACTTAATCTCTCTTCATTTTCAATAAAGTTGGGTAATGTATGCTGTCAGAGTGGCTGTAAAAATTAACAAATGCTAATAGAGAGAGTTCTTGGTATTTCACAGCACTCAAAAATTAAATTCTGTCCAAAAACCATCTGAACAAATCAACTGAGAAGATCCTCCAGCATCCCCTATGTGTTTGGAAGGCAACAGTTGTGCTCCCTACTCGGGGCTGCCTTTTGGAGATCAGCATCTGCCTCCGTAGTTAATTTCCTCTTCCTCATCTCTTGCTGATACAGGGATACACATCCCCAGGATGACATAATCTAACTCAGGACTGACCAAGGATCCTTCTGATGCTTAGAGTCTTGTATGAACTTTTAGCTTCATTTCCATTTTGGTTACAAAACCCAAATTACATCTATTCTGATCCTTAAAATGAGGCTCTGCTGGTCAGAAAGGAGTAATAAGTTTTATAAATTACCCAATTAATTGCCACAGCAAACAATTAAGCTGGTGAGGACAGTCGACATTCACCCTCTTCTGAGAGATATTTTAGGATCTAGGTAATGCGGTTGTGGAGTTTATGATTGGTGCTATTGCTGATGTTGATAAACTTAGCTCCTGGAGACTGAACTAAGTCATAGTGAAATCCAACTGATTTGAAATAGACTTCTCTGTGAAGTCTACACTAGGAAAATTGCTCCAGTTTGTTTTGATTCAGCTTGTGAAATGGTTTTATGAAAGAAGGAGATAATATTGATTGAGCAGGGGAGGACCCCCAGATGGCAACTGAGAGAAACACCTCTCCTCAGGCACTGTAGAGCTTGAATCAAAACTGCCATAAAAGCAGCTTCTTGACGGAAGAAAAAAAAGCAGCAAAAAAGTGAACACAGTAACAAAAATTGAAACACACCTGAACAGAACCCAGAAAGCGAACCAGGGAGAGCAAAGGAGCCCGCATATACTGCAGTGGCACATGCCACTGAGCAGTGGCTGTCATTGAGCCAGCAGTCCAGAGAGGGGTCTACTAGCACTGAGATATCGAACAACCTCCTGCATACCCAGTGACCAGATAAGGAGTAAGCTTGTCCAGAACTCCACACCCTAATCAGGGAGCATATTCCGCACCATCGACAATGACCAGAATGCCTGGGACGACCAGCTTAAGTCTGCAGCAGGGACACTCCAGTTCACCTCTCTCTCCAGAGTCAGAGCAGCACTCAATTGTAAGTTAACTGTGCTCCCGCAGGGGCCCTGTGCAAATGACAGCCTCGGTCACCCGCCCTTCTAGCAGTTGGAGAGGAGAAGAAGTGCAGGAGGGACCCAGAGCATAGAGACCTTACAGGCCCCTTGGAAAATGCCCCACATTTAGACTGTAAATCTGCCACCAGCAAAGGCAGAGAGAGAGAGAGAGAGAGAGAGAGAGAGAGAGAGAGAGAGAGAGAGAGAGAGAGATCACTATATAGTGAGCGACATTTAAAAGCTGAAAATATCCACACAGATCCAAAAAGACTGCAGAGGCCAACTTGGCTCTGTACCTATATATTTGTGAGTTTTTTGTTTTTTTGTTTATTTTTTTACTCAGTTTTTGTTTTATTTATGTTATTTGTTGATTTGGATGGTTGGTTGTTTTGTTATTTTTTGCTCAGTTATCAGCTCTCTTCCTCATCCCCTTTACAAGCTTCTTTCCCTCTCTCCTAGCTATATTCTTCTCCTCAAAACTTTTTTATCCTCTTCCTTTTTCCTTTTTTCTCTGTCTCATATCAACTACTACAGCTAAATACTCTATATTGACCACCAGAATCCCCCCACCAGAATCCACTATCTCTAATCTTTACCATTTATCACCTCAACACACTCAAACTCTTATTCCACTGGATCATACCTTTTACTTTACCGTATTCTTGAATTCATCACTGCGCCCCCCCACACACACACCCAGTCTTCACCACTGAACACAACTCGTCCTTGTATATACCAGCACCTCTAAATCCCTACTGCAGGGATTAGACCAGAGAGGTGAACCACCAGAAAGGACTGCCAAACATCAAGGATAAACTCCCCTCTGCTGATAGAAGGAGTAGCTCAATACATTCCACATCGAGGCCTAAAAATGCAGAAGCCACAAACTGTACTACTTGCGTCTCTGAGATGAATCCCCATAATAGAAGCAACAAACAGACCATAGAAGTCAACACCTGAAACCCACCAATGACACCATTACAGTGGGCAGAAGAAGCTGTAGAGTAATTGCAACTTAGAAAGAGACTATTCACAGAAAGAAAATAAAAATAAGAAACCTATAAATTGAGAGAAAGCTTGCAAAAGCAGCAAAGACATAAATTTAGAACATGGAAATGATGGGAAGGAAAAATGGCAAAGAAACAATGAACCACCACAATCCCACAATAACAGAACTCACCAACACAGACTGGCAGAGATTACCAGAAAAACAATTCAGATCTTTAGTAGTAGAAATGATACAAAATTTCTGGAAAGAATGCAGAGACGGCTGGAAAGAAATAAAGGAAGAAATAAACAAAGAATCTGACACCCTGAACAGGAATCAAAGAGAGCCTTGAAGGAAGTGAAGGATTTGAAAAATGCAATAATTAAAGTGAACGCACCAACACAAACTATAAACAGTAGACTAGACCACATGGAAAATAGAATATCCCTCTTAGAAGATGACCATTTCAAAAATGAATCCATAGTACACAATTTAGGGAAAAAAAGTCAACAGCATGAATTGGGCATTGATGAGGTCTGGGCCAATTTTAAAAGAGCTAACCTAAGAATAATAGGCATAGAGGAGGTATTAGAAGTTGAAATTGATGGAATAAATAATCTTTTCAAAGAAGTAATATCAGAGAATTTTCTAAACATAGAGAAGTTGACACACAGGTACAGGAAACATATAGAACCCCTGCTACACAAGACCAAAGAAGAGGTTCACCATGCCACATAATAATCAAATTGACTAATGTAGAGGCCAAGAAGAGAATCTTAGAGGCAAAAAAGTTAAAGGCTAAGTGACATTTAGAGGCAAACCAATTAGAAATACTCCATACCTCCCAAACCAAGTCATGAAAGTCAGGAGGGGCTGGAACAACATATTCCAAACTCTGCAAGAAAATAACAAGCAGCCAAGATTCTCCTTACTCAGCAAAACTATCTCTCAAAGTTGACAGGGAAATAAAAACCTTCCATGACTAACTGAAGCGGAAAGAATTAATGTCTTCTAAACCAGCACTAGAGAAAATACTCAAAGAGATTAAATACAAAGAAGAACTAACAAGTAAACATCAGAACCAGAGATACGATAATTTTCCAGGAGACACACAACTATGCAAAGAAGAACAAACACTACCTCAAACAGAAGTCAAAACTCAAAATGTTAGGAATTAAAAATCATCTCTCAATAATCACACTGAATATAAATAGCCTCAACTCCCCAATAAAAAGACAAAAGGTGGCAAAATGGATTAAAATCTATAATTCATCTATTTGCTGTCTGCAAGAAACATACCTTATAAGCAAAGGTTCCCACAAACTAAATGTGAAGGGCTGGAGTAAGGTATTTCATGACAATGGAACTCAAAGACAAGCAGGAGTAGCGACTATGATATCAGATAAATTAGATTTCAAGCCTAAGCTTATCAGAAAAGAGAAAGCAGTTCATTTTTTACTGGTACCAGGAACAATTCAGCAAGAGGAAATAACAATTGTCAACATTTATGTCCCAAACATAGGTGCAGCCACTTTCATAAAACAAACTCTTCATGATATAAAATCATACATAGATCTCAATAAAATAATACTGGGAGACTTCAATGCTCCTCTCACATCACTAGACAGATCTTCTAAACAAAAGGTCAGTAAAGATGCCTCAGACTTAAAGAATACCATAAACTGAATGGACATATTAGACACATACAGAATATTTCACCCAACTACAGCTGAATTCATATTTTTCTCAGCTGCCCATGTAACCTTCTCCACAATAGACCACATTCTGGGCCACAAAGTGAGCACTGGCAAATTCAAAAACTGTAACATAATTCCTTGCATGTTCTCAGACCACAATTCAGTAAAACTAGAAATCAACTATATGAAGACCCAGAGTAACCATATAATCACATGGAGACTGAATACCACACTGGTGAACAAGAAATGGGTCATAGAAGAAATAAGGGGAAAAATTTTAAAAATTCCTAGAAACCAATGAAAACAGGCATAACATATCAAAACCTCTGGAACACTTTGAAGGCAGTACTAACAGGAAAATGTATAGCATTGAGTGCCCATATAAGAACAGAAAATCAACAAATAAATAACCTAATGACACAGCTCAAAGCACTCAAAAAACAAGAACAGTCTAACCCCAAAGCCAGCAGAATACAGGAAATTATGAAAATCAGAGAGAAATTAATGAAGTAGAGAATAAAAAAAAATTCAGAAAATGAACAAAACCAAAAGCTGGTTTCTTGAAAAAATAAATAAGACAGGTAAACCATTAGCCAACCTAACCAAAAGAAAGAGAGAATCAACCCAAATTACCAAAATAAGAGATGAAAACGGTGATATTACCACCGACATTGTGGAAATACAGAAGATCATCAGGAACTACTTTGAAAAACTATACTTCAACAAAATGGAAAATCTAGAAGAAATTGAGAAATTTCTAGACACATATAATCTTCCTAAATTGAGTCAAGAAGATGCAGAAAACTTAAACCCACCAAGAGCAATAAAAGAGATAAAAACAATAATAAAGAGTTTATCATCAAACAAAAGCCTAGGGCCAGATGGTTTTCCAAGTGAATTTTGTAAAACCTTTATAAAAGAGCTAATCCCAGTACTCCTCAAACTATTCAATGAAATAGAAAGAAACAGAAAATTCCCAAACACATTCTATGAAGCCAACATCACATTAATATCACCTAACTAAGACCTCTATAAGTAAAACTATAAAAAGTTGAAAAAAGAAATCGATGAAGACCTTAAAAGATGGAAAGATCTACCACGCTCTTGGATAAGCAGAATAAATATCATCAAAATGGCCATCCTTCCAAAAGTGATCTACAGATTCAATGAAATAACCAAGGTCACTCTTCACAGACATAGATCAAATCAGTTCTTAAATTCATTTAGAACAACAAAACGCCCATAATAGCCCAAGAAGTTATTAACAACAAGAACCATGCAGGAGGCATCACAATACCTGACTTCAAACTATACTACAAAGCCACAGTAATAAAAACAGCATGGTATTGGCACAAAAACAAACACATAGACCAATGGAGCAGAACAGAAGACTCAGAAACAAACCCACACACTTACATTCAATTGATTTTTGACAAAAGAGCCAAAAACATACACTGAAAAAAAGATATCCTCTTCAACAAATGGTGTTGGCAAAACTGGTTAACCATATGCAGGAAAATGGAAAAACAAAAAAACACCTCACTTTCTTTCCCTGCACAAGAGTTAATTCAAGATGGATCAAAGACCTGGAAGTCAGGCTGGAGATCTTTCAGGTACTTGAAGAGGGCATAGGTCCAACACTTCAACACATAGGCATAGGTAAAAACTTTCTCAACAAGGACCCCAAAAGCACAAACAACTCAAAGGAAGATCAATACATGGGATTGCATTAAACTGAAGAGCTTCTGTGCAGCAAAGGAAACTATCAAGAACCTCAACAGAGAGCCCACAGAGTGGGAGAAAATTTTTGCCGGCTACTCCTCCAATAGAAGACTAATATCTGGAATATACAGAGAACTCAAGAAACTCACAGCTAAGAAAACAAATAACCCAATCAAAAGTGGGCAAAGTATCTAAATAGACACTTCACAAAAGAAGAAATACAAATGGCCAATAAATGTATGAGGAAATGTTCAACATCATTAGTAATCAGAGAGATGCAAATCAAAACCACCTTGAGATTTCACCTAACCCCAATTAGAATGGCAATAATCAAAAACACAAAGAACAACAAATGTTAGTGAGGATTTGGAGAAATGGGAACCCTAATACATTGTTGGTGGGATTGCAGGATTAGTGAAACCACTTTGGAAAATAGTATGGAGGGTCCTCAGATGAATGGGAATGAATCTACCATATGATCCAGCAATACCACTTCTGGGGATCTACCCAAAAGAATAGAAACCAACTATCAGACAGATTCATGTATATCTATGTTTATAGCTGCACAATTCATTATTGCCAAACTATGGAACCAGCCAAGATGTCCATCAACAGATGAATAGATTACAAAACTATGGGATATGTAGACAATGGAATTTTACTCAGCCATTAAGAAGAACAAAATCATGTCATTTGCAGGGAAATGTATGGAACTGGAAAACATTATACTATGTGAGATTAGTCAGTTACAAAAAGTAAAAAATTGTATGCTCTCCCTAATATGCAGGAGCTAGGGAGAAAGTGGGACATAAGAGTGGCTCTAGATGAAGAAGGAGAAACCTTAGGTGAGCAAAGGTGACCTAACTGAAGGTGCTGGGGGAAGGAGGAGGGAAACACCCTAATGCACATGATGTACTTTCACAAACATATCAAAGTCAATCACTAAACTGAACTTGAGAAGGAGGGAGGGTGAGGGAGTGGGGCGGGAATTGATGAAGGGTTAAATGAGAGAAGTGTGCATGTATGCCTCTACCACCTTGTACCTAACAAAGGTGTATGATGACAATGCACCAATAAAAAAAAAAATGTTGATTGAGCATTCAGGAGTGTGGTGATGAGCACCTTTTTGTGTGTGCCTGTGGTGCTAGGGATTGAACCCAGGAGTATTCTACCTCCAAGAAATACCCACAGCCCTTTTTAATTTAATTTAATTTTTTTTGGAACAGAGTCTAAATTCCGAGGGCCTTGCTAAGTTGCTGAGGCTGTCCTCAAACCTGCAATCTTCAGATTGTAGCCTCTCAAGCACTTGGATTACAGATGTTTGCCACCACACCTGGCTAATGATGAATGCCTTTTACTCCAGGGTGTGCCCATGAGCCCAGTATAAAGCACTCTATAGGTATCATCTCTTCTAGTCTTACAGTTCTTTAAAAGTCAAAATTCAGAGGCTCTAAGGCCTGCCCATTCCAGTACCATAGGACCTCATTCAACCTCACCTTCACCTTAGATTCTGTGTTGTTGAGAAGACCTGCTCGCATTGTTCTGGAGATCAAATGTCCGTCCATCTTAAATTCCTTTTCACTACTTTGGAAAGAAAAGTGAAATTCTGAATAGTAATGGCAGAAATAATACCAGTTACTATTTCCAAAGAGCTTATACATACCAAGAATTTTTATTCATATTTTCAATCATCATTAAAGTCCTCCACAGTTTATATTACAATGCCTATTTTATAAATGCAAAGGGAAAATTCAAAAAAATGTTACATAACTTGCCCAGGGATGCGGAGTGGATTTGAATACAAGGCAATGTACTCCAAAGTCCACATCGATCAGCACTTCCATGGCTCAGGAAATAGGGTACTGGACATGTATGGGGATGTGCTACATGAAATGAGACATAGCACATGGCTCAAGACTTGGGCTGTTGGTAAACAAAGAACTCAGAGACCACACATGAGCCACATGAGTCAGAGGAAGGGGCTGCTTACCACCTTCTAAGTGACATAGGCAGACAGTGACAGCATTGCTTTGGTCAGTAGAAAACCACCCGCATGTTTGTGGAATGTTTATGGGAGGATCAACATGATGAGGTGGAGGTGTCAGGATTACTGACTTCTAGGCTGCAGCACCAGAAATTCTGAGCTAAAAGTGCTCGGAGAGCCCATCCAGTCCAACCCATCACTGAGAGCTGAAAGAGTAGAAGCAGAAAGGACAAGTGACATGCCCAAGGTCCAAAAGCTGATTAGTGGTGGAATTAGGATTGCAACCCAGGTGTTGTACATCCTAGGGTGGCATATCAGCCCTTACATAGATGTTACAGTGCTGGGTACTTATGGAACAAGTCAACCTCGGCTCTATTATTTATAAGAGATTATCACTAACATGGACACAAAGTAAGGAACACATAATACATAATTTCCTGGGGGCCCTGGAAGGGAGCCTGCTTTACAGATGAGGGGGTCAAAATTCCATAAATGGAAAGGGATTCCCCAAGGCTCTAAGCTGGTTTATAAAGGAGCTAGCACTGAAAATCAAGGTTTCTTAAATCTTAACCTTCTGCCCATTCCCCTCTCTTATCCCTTATCTAAGTCCATGCCTCTGCTTTCATACATGTAAGTGACCTTGTGCTCAACAAGATATTGTGAGATAGTAACCCTAACAAAATATCAGACAATAAGAACATCTATAGAAGAATGAGAAATTTTAATATCCAAAAGAATAAATATTTAATGATGAGAAATAAATAATGGAATAATAAAGTAATTAAATTCAGGCCAACAAGTATTTCCTTATTGACATAGGTTACATATTTCAAATATTCATCAACTGTAGTCTGGGCATGCATATAATAATAACTATGCTTATAATTATAATAACTACCATTTATTGGTCACCATTTTTATACATCATTTTATTTGACCCTTAAAATGATTTGGTAAGTAAATATCCCTACCTCTGAGTCATAGAATGCTAGCTGCCTATCTCTGTATCTATTCTTCTCTTTCTTTTAAAAATAGAAACTTGATTTCCAGCTGGATATATTTTTGCCTTTTCAGTTAAATGCACTTCTCAGATACTCTTACATGCATGACTATATAACTAAGTTCTAACCAATGAAATGTAAGCAGACTGTGTCTTCTATGAAGTTTCCTTTAATGAGGGGACATGCCCTATTTTTGCCTCCTCCCTCTGTCCTGCCTCTTAGAACATGGATGTGATGGCTGGATCCCTAGATATCACTTTAAACCATGTGATTAATGGTCATATCCTAGAGATGTTTGATCAGAGAGGTTGTAAGGATTCAAAGTCCCTAATCATTCTACAGAGCTACTGTACCATTGTTGGACCACCTTGCCAAACATCCCATTTTGGTAGAAAAATAAACTTGTTTAAGAAACATAACTGCAGGCTTTTTATTATATGCAACCAAAACTGGATCCTAACTAATACAGTTCCATTTTGCCAATGAGGGTAAAGAGGCATAGAGTGGCTAAGGACCTCCTTCCACTTTTGTGGCAGATAAGATGATATATACGAAACACATACCCATAGCATATTTCTTGAGACCATAGGAGGAAGACATTTCCCAGATTCCCTTGCTATTCACTTGAGGTCATATAGCTGAGTACTGGACAACAGGAGTAGAAATGCTCCATTCCACTCCTAGGCCAGGCAATAAAATCCCTGCATCACCCTCCATGCTTGCTGCTGCCACTTGGCGGGGATCATCCATGCCGAAGATGGGGTTATTACAGGGAAAGAGGACCTTGAGTTCCTGAATGGCGATGGAGGGGGGGCAGAAACTCTTGTCATGTCCTAGAGATCCATATTTGAGTACAGGAAATTGAACTGTCAGGTATGTTAAGGCACTGAGATCATGGGGTTATTCCTACAGCTGGTGCTGATCATTCTGACTAATCGAACTTCCTTCAACAGCTGAGTAGAGGGTATGGAATTCTATGCCTGGGGTTGTTTGACTCTAAAACCCATGTTCTCTGGTTCCGCCTTGGAAGAGTTCACAGTGTGACATGGGAAGACATATTTGCCAATGAGGTGTTAGTGCCCCACAACAGGCGTTTGCGTAGTATATAACATGATGTAGAGGAGGTAGTGGTCAAATTTAAGGGTTGAGAAAATATCATCCAGGGGAGGAGCAGGTGATATTCTGCCAGATATTTTTAGGATACAGAGAATCTTAAGTCAAAACCTCCTCTCTCCATTACTTATAACCAGTCTACGAAAGCAGAACAACTACAGTGGAGACAGAAATAATGGTGGGAGGCAGTGTGAAGTGTGCTTAAGCGGCAGATGAAGTGACAGGGCTGCTGAGAGCACGTGGAGAGCTGGGGAGCAGGCTGAGCAAAATGTGGAGCAGGCAGAGAAAGCCTCATGGAGGAGACTGACTCCCAACCACACCTGGAAGAACAGATGGGATCTGTGTTGGTGGCGGAAGATACAGGAAATACTTCCTGGGAGAGAAGCTGCAAGAGAAAAAGCAAAGTTATAGTTTCTCAAACAAACAAAGATGGATTAGGTGGGCCCTTATGAGGTGGAGGGAATTTGCCTGAAACTTAAACACTAAGGTGCATCAGCAAAGTTCCTGTCCTCTAGACCATGGAGGGAGTGAGGATGTCTCTGGATCAGCAATCACTAAGGAATAAAAAATGAACTAGGAGGTGTGCACAAAGGATGGTGGGAGCACACAGGACCAACGAAGACCAGGAAGGACTGCAGGACTGCAGGGAGGATTTGGCCAAGATGGCAGGGAAGATTTCATGGTGTCTTGAAGGAAAAGTAGTAATTTTTCAGGCTGATGAAGTACAGGCATGGAAAACCATTCCAACCCCTGGAAACAGTCTCTGCAGAGGGGACAGGCAAGGCCATGGTATGTCCCTGGAAGGGAAGGCAGATGATGTGGTTGGGGCGGAGATTCATGCTAGGATGGAAGGATGGAGAAGGAGGCTAGACAAACAGGCAGAGGCAATTAGGAAGGTTTTAAAAATCTAGGCAGGGGAGTTTCTATGAACTACAGTAGTCAGAACTTTGTGGGATACTTTTAGAAGTATGTGTGAAACCAGACCTCCTTTTTCTCAGAAGAGTATTAGAAGTTGTGGTTTCAACGTGGCTTAAAAAATTTGGAAGAGAAAGTGTCACTCAAGTTTGAGCTCTTTCTATCTCAGACCTTAGCCAACCATGACCAGGCATGAAGCTGGGGTTGGTGGAAGCAGAGGTGCAGAAAGGGCAGATCAGAAAGAATGGTTAGGAGATCAATTAATGGGGGAGACTGGAGGTGGAAATCTATGTCAGGCCACTAGGTACCATTTTATTCTATTCCTCTTCTTCCAAAAGCATTGAATCTCTTTTTTCCAAGTGTATTTATGAACCATAAAGATCAATAAATTAAACTTTATTAAAATTAAAAAATGTCTGCTATTCTAAAACCACTTTTAGGAAAATGAAAAATAAGCCACAGTCCAGGGGAAAATATCCAAGTATAGGTATTACCTATACAGGTATTATATCTGATAAAAGACATTTATTCACAATATGTAAAGAAGACTCAAAATTCAATGATAACAAGACAAATGGCTATATCAAAAAGCAAGTAAAAGATGTGAGCAGATGCTTCACTATGAAAGAATTATGGAAAACAAATAAGCAAATGGAAATATATTAAACATAATTAGTCATTGGGGAGATGCAAATTAAAATTATGAAAAAGTAGCACCATACACTATTCTAATGGTTCAAATAATAAAAAAAGACAATAGCAAATGCTATTGAGATGAAAACCAAAGGAGACTTATTGGAGGCACTTTGGAAATCAATTGGCAATTAATATACAGCTATATACCTACTGTGTGATCAGCTATTCTGCTCGCAGGTACCTACCCAAGAGAAATGAATATTTGTGCTTATATAAAAATCACCATAAAAATATTTAGCAACTTTATTCATAACCACCAAAAGATAGAAGCAAAGCAAATATCTGTCCACTGGTGAACAGATAAACCAGTTGTGAAACATCCACCAACAAAATATTGCTCACCAATATAGGAACAAGCTACTGAGATAAAATGACATAAATCAATCTCAGAATTCTGCAAAATAAAAGGCACATTCAAAGGTCTAAATACTACATGATTTCATTTGTATGACATTCAGGAAGGGGTATAAATTTTAGAGCAAATAATAGAGTGACTTCCATGGCCTGCGGTTGTGGGAGGGGACTGTCTACAGAGGTGAGAGAGCACTTTGCAGGGTGGTAGAAATATTCTAGATAATGATGGTGGTAGTAGACACATGACTGTTTATATTGACATAGAACTGCTCATCTTATCAAGGGAAATTCCTTCCGTATAAATCAAACCTCAGTGACTATGACTTAAACAAAACACCAGTGCAGAGAGGCGCTATTTCCTGAAGGGTAGTGCTGGCACTTGCAGCCCTGTCCCTGGACACACAGTCCATGCCTCTGCCCACAGAGCCACTGGTTGACTCTCCTGAGGTGTGGCTTTGACCAGAGTATAATAGAGATTATGACGCAGGCTTCCCAAACCCTTGGGAAATATGATTTCTATGCAGAAAGGATTAGGCATGGCAAAGTGGATAGAGAAGGAATCTAAGAGATTCATGTTGAAATTGTGTTTCATAGCAAGCTCATTGTTCTTATTCAGGATATAATCAGTAAAGATGGTTAATTCTCTTGGGAAAGCTTCATTAACACTCTAGATAGAATTAAGGAATTGTCAGTTGTCCACTACAAATTATATTTTGTAAAGATTTGGGGTGACCTAGGGGAGGTTTAGCACAGCATGGCTCCTTCCCTGAAGTCAGCTTCTATTACATTCACCTAAAGAAGAAATGAGCTGCCTTGACCTGAGAAAGCAAAGATCTTTTTAAATATATACTTTTATTAGTGCATTGCAATTATATATCAGTGAGGTTCAACATGATACAAGCTTACATGCACATTGCTCTTCATGTATTTCCCTCTGTATCCCACCCCGTTAGCCCTTCCTCCCTCCCCGTGCATGCTAGTGAAACTGGTGGTGATGCCAAAGCATTATTGCCAAGGCATTATTTGAACTGTTTCTTTCCTCAATACTCCTTTTCCTCCTCTCCATCTCCATCCTCCAATTCCCTTCCACTTTTCTACTGGTCTCCATATTTATCCAGGTCTTTATGTTGCCTATTTTCTCTCTAATTTCTACATATGAGAGAAAGCATACAACCCTTGACTTTCTGTGATTGGCTGATCTCACTTAGCATAATAGTTTCTAGTTTCATCTTTTTTTTTTTCCTGCAAAAGACATAAATTTGTTCTTCATTATGGCTGAGTAGAAGTTCATTGTGTATATATACATTTTCTTTAATCCATTCATCTGTTGATGGACTCCTGGGTTGGTTCTATAATTTAGCTATTGTGAATTGTGCCACTATAAACGTGGGTATGCATGTATCACTATAGTAGTATAAGAAGAAATCGAAGACCTTAACCTCTAGCTTTCTTCTTCACGAAAACTCCTCAAGGAAGAGAATCTCTTGGGGCAGGGACCTCAGCCAGTATCCCAGGCAGCTCTAGAAACATGAGTATGTAAATGCCTTTGTGCAGAGCCAGCCCTTGCAGGGACTCAGGAGGAGGTCACCTCCAACACAAAGCATGCCATGCTGCTAGGAAGATCCTCTGAAAACATTCTTTTTCCTCCTAAGACATCTGAGGGAAACATTTTACAAACTGAAGTATGTTTTCCCAGAGGGAACCATTTCTTCATCTCATTTGATTATCCATGAGGTTTTAAGCACCATAGTTTAAAGGGGTCTCCCTAGAATAAATTTTTAAATCAAATGCCTATGAAATCCCAATGGGCCCCCCAACTGCTTTACTTTGGTAGCACACCATGAGCAACTGGAATTAAAATGGAACCAGAGAAGATAATCTATGCAAAGATAAAGCCAGCCGAAAGGTAAAAATAAATGGGAACAAATCAGCCACCCAGTAGAACATTCACAGCTCCAGGAAAATATCAATTAAAAGTATTAGCTGCAAATATTTCCTGAGGAACTGGCACTAAAATCCCCCACTGCGAGTCTCTTACTATTTACCTAGGTGTTTTAATTTGCACCTAATGCAAAATGCTTTTCTTTTTAGTGTTGATTTCCCATTTGCTTTATTCATCTTTAGGCAGAATAATGACTGGATGTTTTTAAACATATAACTGTTTTGACAACTTAGAATAAAATCAGTGAGTTACCTCTTTATCACTAAGAAACCCTGTAATTTGGTAATTTGACACTCAGATACCTTCGATGAGAATTCAACTCAGTTAAGCATCAGGCATGTCTTAGACACTGTGCTAGGCATTCTGGTTAGAAGAACAAATAAAGATAGGTATGGTGGTACACACCGGTAATCCTAATACTTGAGAGGCTGAGACAGGGGGATTGCAGGTTCAAAGTCAGCCTCAGCAATTTAGTGAGGCTCTCAACAACTTAGGGAGACTCTGTTTCCAAACAAAAAATAAAACAGGGCTGGGGGCAGCGAGTAACTTGGAGGTAGAATGCCCCTGGATTTTATCCCCAGCACCATGCCAAAAATAAAAATAAATAAAAATGTAGTCCTCCTCTAAGGAGCTTATGGTCTAGAAGAGGGAAATTATGCAAATGAATCATAATGTATTATGATAAGTGATAGAGAGTATATGGGAGAGGACATGAGTATCTCTGTCTTTGAGAGGTCTTTGAAACTGTTGCTAAGTTCCTGTTTGAAGGATGACCAGCAATTCCCCAAGTAAACAAGGGCAGTAGGGCACCCTGGGCAGAGGAAATTGAATGTGGGGCTGGTGAGAAACGCTGACAGCCAGATGCATTTCAGGGACCACTACAACTTACACCCTGGAGATGCAGCTGGCAAGGTGAAAAAGCAGAATGAGAGGAGAGGCAGGCAAAAGCCAGATCACAGAGGACACTGTCTGCCATGTCGAGGAGTTCAGACCTCACTTGTAGGTAATGGGGGCACCAGGGCAAGGGTTCTAAGTACAGGACAGACATAGTCATGTTTCTATTTTAGAAAGATTACTGTCAGCAAGGGGAATGTCAGTGCCTGCACTGAAGCCTGTGGCAGAAGGAACTGGAAGAGGATTTGCAGGAGAGAGCAAAGGAACAGAACCAATCTGTGTGGTAGTACAGAATAGAAGAGACAGAGGTCATGATAGATCCCAGGTTTCTCAGCTAGGTGTGTCTGCAGTTGGTGTCATTAATGAGGTGGAGAATATAGAAGAGAGTTAGGAGGTGAAGGTGGGTGCCACGGCCTTAATGTTTTTGACACCCAACATTCATATGTTCAAACTGAATCCCCAAACTGGGCATGAAAGCATATGGCTGTAATCCCAGTACCTGGGAGGCTGAGATAGGAAGATCATAGGTTCAAAGCCAGTTGTAGCAACTTAGCAAGACCCTCAACAATTGGTGAGACCCTGTTGCAGGTATCTTGGGGTTCAATCTCAGTTTTAAAAAAATGAAATGAATCCCCAATGTAGAGCCTTTGGAAAGTGACTAGGTTATGAGGTCAGAACACTCATCCTTATAATTCATTCTACATTGCCCTTTGCACCATGTGAGGACTCCAAAAGAAGCCACCATCTATGAGGAGAAGTCCTTCAGGAGACACCAAATCCACTGGCACTTTGATCTTGGACTTTCAGACTTTAGAACCATGAGAAAACATTTCTATTGTTTCGAAGTTAGCCAACCCAAGATATTTTGCTTTAGCGTTTCTAATGGGCTAAAACTGGAGGAGAAGATCATTTCATTTTGGATAAATTATTTTCTACTTAAGTGAAGATATCTGAGTAGTTCTTAAAAGCTCTAAAATGAAAAACCAGTAAAAAGAGAGTACGAAGAGTAGAAAATCAGAGCAGTGTCTGCAGATGCCATCAGCATGTCCTAGAGGAGGAGGAAACTCCAGCAAGGATGCTAAGAACAAAGACGATAGGGATACAGAGCAATGAGTCCAAACTGGTGATTTTTCTCACTGTCTTTAACTGTCAAAAGAGCCCTTTCCTCAAACAAAATTTCATCTGGAGCTCAGAATGGAAGAGAGAAGTTGAATTGCTCTTCCTAAAGGAACCTCTTCCAACCCTGGGCCCGTTAGCCAATAGGGCAGGACCAAAGAGCCCAGGACTGAGTGATGCCATGAGAATTAAGATGCACAGACACTCTTCCACAGCAGAAGATGAAAGGCATAGACCTCCCCTCAAAAGTGGAAAAGAAAATAAAAACTACATGCCATCATTATGACATTACAACAAATAAATGACAAATCTGGGTTGGGCTTGTCACATGTTTGACAGATATGGACATACAGCACAGACTATTAGCACCTGAGGATCTCCTCCTTGTTCTCCATTGAAGAAACAAGAATTCCAGAGTTAGGTAGCTAGTTAATTAGGTCACATTCTAGGTAGTGGCTAAGTGAAGACCAAGCTTCTAGACAAGGATTACTTTATTAATTCCATTCCAATTTCCCTGGAACTGAAACCAAAGCCTGAGGCAGAATTACCAATTTAATCATAAATTCTTTTAGGGTGGGTTTTGACTTCTATAGCCAATGATGAGCTCTCTTGAAGAACCCCCAAATACTTTGTGCATGGATGGCAGAGTACATCTGAAAAGGACCTGGACTTTGCTCAAGACCTGGGCAGCTCTTTTTAGGACAGGGAACCTTCTGACTAGCAAGACTATCTTAAGTTATTCAGCATTAGTCACCTAGAATGGCTCCTTTAACCAAAGGACACTGAAGAAGCACTGAGACTTCTTCCTCTCATATGATAAAGTCATTTAGGGAAAGATTGCAGTTGATCTTCACAAGAGCACTGTGGAATGTCAGCTTCCCCTTTGTTTGGCCCCAAGAAGATCTCCTGGGATAAAGATCTCCTATTCAGTGGCCCCAACAAGATCTCCTGACCAAGATGGTGAAACCAGCCATGAAACCAGAATGGCGGCTAGGTCTCTAAGCAAGTGGAGGTGGTAAGAACATGGCTGGAAATGGAAGCCCAGACTATGGTCCTCCTGTCACTTCCATGCCATGTAGTTTATCACTGCAAAAAATACCCTACAAGAGTCAGCCACAATCTAAAAATTCTTGAAAATAAGTGGCAAACGAGAAAGACTTACTATCCAATAAACTTAGGGGCCAGTCTGCCACAGATACTGGAAGAGGAAAGAAGAGGAGACAAGCAATTTGCCTTTTAACCTATCTTTGCTTTTCTGGATGAGATTAACTTTTGACCTGAGACAGAACAATTCACCTTGGACTTTGCTGCTGGAGAAGTTAGAGACTTATTGCTCATTTGCCACATTCAGAGTTTTTCCCTCTTGTATTTGTGTGTGTTTCTCTTTCATACCAGCAGGAAGAAGATGAGGGGACTGATCTTTAGTTTGACATCCCCCCACTTGATAAGTAGTCTTGACACAAACTATGGGAAAAGACAAGGCAAGTACATAGCTTTCTATCCAAAGAAATCCCAGTCCTCCTTTTCCCAAGTTGATAGCCAAAGTAATTTAAGGAGGCAGGGTAAAATTACTCAAATGCACATTGGCTTGAGAGAAGAAAGTTCCACTCCCAATATTTATATGTGGATTTTCAAGATCAAACATAAAGCAGAGACTAGCTAGATCTTGCTTAACTTCCAAAAGTCCCACCAAGTAATCCAAATGTGTTGATGTCCTCCTAATGCTGGTTTGGAATTCCATTAGTGGAATAGAATGTTCCACAAGATTCTAGGAATTTCTACATCTGCAGCCCAAGCACAAATCATTTTCTCAGTATTTAGCCTTTACTCAGTATAAGTTGGTTTTAGTGGGTAGAATTAGTGGAGATTGCTTGTGACTGACTTTTGAAGATAAAGGACTGGAAAGCTAAAAAGAATCTCAGAGTCTACCGTGGAATTTATATCAGCATGGGTCTCAGGTTCAGAGACAATCTACCAAATAGCCCTTGTATGAAAATCAGAAAAAGGTCATTACTATCAACTAGGGTTGCATTTGGCATGATAGAGTATAAACATAACTATCAGTAACTAGAGTGCAGATGTAGGTTAATCCTGGGTGTTAAGAAATATAAAAAAAGATGAGGGGAAGAGGCAGAGATAGTTAGACTTTATGTCTTCTATCTGAGGTGTCCTCTAGTTGCCAGTACCCAGGACAAGTGACAGCATGGCCTATGGCCTGGAGAAGTATACCCAGTCTCAGGCACCAAGTGCTCCTGGAATTGGCCTCAACAAGGAGGTGAAAGGGTGGGAGTGTGATCACAGTGACAGTATCTATTGTCACAACCTACCTGCCTCATCCATGCAGTCACTCTAATTAAAGCCCTGCTCCAGCCCACAGAAGGGTGCAAAGCAACACATCAGAAAAGCCACCATGGATTTGGGTACTATGTGAGCATTCTATAAATGGAACATTCTATAAATGTTTTCTAGCTCTTCAGTTTAGTCTTTCTACAATCATATTCTGTGTGTGTGTGTGTGTGTGTGTGTGTGTGTGTGTGTGTGTTTGTGTGTGTTACTTAAAACTCAATTTCATAGATGAGAAAACAAAGGCTCAGAAGGAGTAAGTTTCCCAGAGTTGAGAAACTAGTGAACAATTTCAAACTCACATGGGTTTGGCTCCACACCTGTGCTTTCTCCACTGGAGATAGTATGGGGACAGAGTGGCTAGCCTAGGACATATTGCCAATGGGCTACTTTTCTGGTGTCTTTCTGGTAGACACTGGCCCGCCCATTCTACTTGGATCACCCTGTCTGCCTTTCACAACCACCATCCCATTGATCTGTACAAAGGCCAAAGGACCAGGCTGCTGCTGGTGGGATTGGCATAAAGGAGGAAACATGAAGTACTTTTCATTGTTGTACATATGTCCCTGAATAAGTCCCAATTTCATAAACTCTGTATATGGAGCAGAGGAAAATTTATCCAAAGGAAAACAGAAGAAGGTGTATGTTGACAAAGCAAGAAGGAAGGAAAGAAGGGGAGGGGAGAGGAGGAATGAGCAGAAATTGAACTACTTTAAAAGACTAGGTATAGAAAACTGAAGATACCAAAGATGCAGGAAGGGAGGGTAAAATGCTTCTTTAAAAAATATATTTCTTTAAAAAATATATTTAGTGATTATCCAACTTGAAACACTATTTTTTTTTTTTATCAAACTGCCGGTAAATGAGGAACTTATTCTATCTCATATACTCATGTCATCATCCTGTCTAATAATTTCCTCAAGTGCTATTACAGTTAGCTTTATGAGAGTGTTTCACTGAGAGAAGGTCTGGCTTCTGTTCCACTAGGTCAGTGCCCAGACCTGGACACTGAGCATAGCTGGTCTCCGATATATGCATGATCAATGGATAAAGAAGTGGGTGAATGAGGGGATTTTATTTGTGGCACGAGTGGCCACATTTATAGTTTTTTTTAATATAAATTTTAAATGATCTTTCTTTCCCTTAAAGGGAAGCAGCTGCCTGTGAAATCCTGCTGTTGGCTATTTTTAGTGTTTCCAGTTTGGGCTGAGGCCTGCCTCCATTGGCTAGTCTGGGCTGCAGAGTTGCTGCAGCTCTTCTGCTTCTTTTATTGCTGGCTCTTGAGTTCTCCCTTCCAGCAGAGAAGAGGGAACAGTCCAAACACTGCTACCCCACACCCCACACTTGGCTGGGAGAAGCTCTCATTTACTTGAACGCATGATCAATTCCATCTTGCTCCTGTAAGTTTCCCTAGGGAATGGTAAAATACAATGGGCCCATCATAGGAGCAGAGGCACCAAGACCCATCCTAAATTAAAAAAAAAATTCTATGGAAGCAGCAGAGAGGACCACTCATTCACTGCAAACACACATACTATCCTCTGCCCCACACTCACATGGAGGACGGGCCTCTCTTAGCTCAGTCCACAGCAACCACTCGGGAGCGTGCTGGCTCTTATTCCTGCACGCTGGTTTCTTTTGCAATAGGAAAAGCCAGGGTCTGAGCCCAAGGGAGAAGGGACAGACAGAAGTTCAGGGTGGTTACTTGGGGCCACAGGTCTATGATCACGGATGAGGGCTGCAAGCCAGCCATGCTGTCAACCTATGACTCCAGAAATCATGGCTGTGGACTAGTTTCCTGGTTGTCAAAAGGATTCTGCCAATCTGCAGGTATTTCCTTGGCATACTATATTGGGCTCTTAATCATTGACTTATTGATTTGAAAGGCAGCATAGAATAGCTGTTAAAAACAGTAGGACCGACTGAGTTCAAATCTTCACTCAATCACATACTAGCTGTATTCTTGGCTTAGCTTCTCAGTGTCTCAGCTTCTTTATCTGTAAATGAAGATGATGATGTTATTAATATCAACATCATAGAATGGTTATGAAGATTAATGGAGCTTAGAACCATGAGTTTGTCATGTTGAAACTACTTTACTTTCTGGCACTAAGGGCCATGAAAAATATTCATAAGATCCACCTCCAAGAAAATTAAATTCTTCAAGGAAAAATGAGATATGTATATTCACATCTAAAATTCTAAGTCCAGTCAGGTGTGGTGGTGCAGCCTGTAAGGAGGCTGAGAAAGGTGCATCACAGGTTCAAGGCCAGACTCAGCAACTTATCAAGGCCCTCAGTAACTTAGAAAGATCTTGATTCAAAATAAAATAGAGCTGGGGGTAGAACACCACTTGGGTTTAATACTAGTACCACAATACATACATATATACATAATTCTAGGTCCGAAGCAGTAAGTACCACAAGAGAGGTATGCAGAGGTACTATGGAATTTTTGAGGAGTCATTTCTCCCAAATTGTCAGAACAGGACCTATGAAAACCTGAGAGAAGATTGCAATGGACTTTAGTCATAGAAAGGAATTCCATGTACAATTACGAAAACTTGGGGGTATTTTACAAGAAGGATTTGTATGGTCAAAGACAAGAAAAAGAAACTCAGGTTTGTATAGTAAAGAAAAAGTTTGTTGGTTTGTGCAGGGAAGCTTTAAAAAAATACCCCTGTTCAGCCACTGGGTATCCTGAGATTCTTGTTTAATTGGTTCAGTAGGGTCTGAGCATTAGTAAGGCAGTGGCTTAGTTGGCTGAAAATCAGAGGGCTGCTGAGCTAGGGACATGGGAGTCAGAAGTAGAGGGTGGGAAGGAGAAGAGTTGTGTGGGAAGCCTGCCCAGGCTCAGGATCAGGGGCCTGATGATGGAGAGGGATTGTTTAGTGAGACTCAAGAGCAAAGAGGAAAGGAGCAGGGAACAAGGAACTAGATGGGCCTTTCTGGTCTTGCTTGCCATCACAAAAGAGGTTCCTCGTGCCTATTTGATGAGACCCATTTGTAGGGTACTTGCTCTTACCTGAGTACAATTAGTACCATAGTATAGAGCCTGTATTCTGAGCCCCTGGCCTGTTCTTTGTTGTGAAGCTGACTCTCAGTATCCGTGCAGTTCTTTGCCTTCTGATCCCTAGATCTCTCTCCATGACTTTCATAGACATTCCTTGGATACATGCAGCTAGGTTTTGCTGGAAATGTACATACTCATCTGTTCCAACCCCTTCACACATCTGCAGGTAGTTGATGCAACCCCTCTCTGCCTCACTTGTCATTCCACACCAGAGCTCTGACTTTCTTTGTCAGTCTGCTACCCTTTGAATCATCCCCATGCTCTTTCTCTGGCTGCTTATCCTTTTGCACATGTGAGGGCTTGAAGTAGCATTCTAGCATACTGGGTGTAGATTCTGTGTGGTTCTGCATATGACCTCTGTCTCATCAAATAAAGGTTTAATCCTTATTCACTGATACCCACCCCGTCACTAAGGCCTGACTAGATCTTTCTGCCCATTTTATTTAGTATGTGTACATATGTGTATGTGCATATATGTATTTACACATATGTACCATCATTTTCTCCAGCATAAAACTAAGTACCTGTTATTCTCAAAATGCAAAGCATGCCTCTTTCAGATCAAAGGGGCTTATTTTGAATCAAGTAGAAGGATGTCCTATCTTTAAGACATACGAGGTATTCTTTGATTTCATTTTCCTTGGCCTCCCTCTCTCCAAACACTGCTTAGCAAATGAAGTTCTGCAGAAGAGAAGGAGCTGGAACGGCCTCGCTGACATTCTCAGAGAACAGAGGAACATTTTTAGCACAAGCACCATCACACACGTTTTCCACCGCCTCAATGAAATGACATGCACTGTACAAAAATGACACCTGCCATCTATTCTTAAGTACATCACAAAATACAGTGATTTTATACATAAGTCTTTAACACAAGAGGAACTATGTGCCAGAGCTCAGCCTTCCTTGGTTTCCAATCACCCCAGGTGTGGCGGCCACAGGCTCCAGGTCAGAAACTGGCCTGTCCCTGCAGTAGAGGAGACCAGGAGCTCCAAACCCTTCCCACACTCACCCAAGCCCACTGCTTTTAAGCTAGCTTTTCCCCCCTTATTTCAAAATTATCTAAAACCAATTGGTTCCAGGCAGCTCTTTCTGTATATTAATTTTTAATTGGAGAAATAGCAATTAGATGACTGCATTGATTGCCAGTTCCCGTAATCTTTTTTAATTTGAGATAACAATCTATTCAAAAAATGAGTTTGTCCCTAAAATATCTTTTCTTAATGGCAATAATAACTGAAGTTATATACAAAACCAGCAGAGCAGCCCACAGGGAAAGGGTCTAAATTATACATGGAATATTTTGCACCTGGTTTGTCAGTTACAACAAAAACTTTACCACGGGTGCCTTATGGAAATGGTCAATTTTATATGTTGTTTTTTACTAATATCACTTTTGAAACAACTGGGTAATTTCCAAAGAAAATATTTTTTCATAGTACGAGGCCTGCTTTTCTATGCCCAGAAACTTGAACATGTAGATAATAAAATTCTTATTTTGCTCTTTCCTGGGGACATTGGCCAAAAGAAGATTATGAAAGAGGAATGGGAATTAGGGAAGAATAGACCTTCTGCTTAGGAAGAACTCCCAGTTTGGGGCTGAGCAGACAAGAAAGCAAATTCACTACATATACCAGCACATCTCAAGTTTTCCCCTAGCACTAAGGAATGCCGAGGTTTCCAAGGGAGCCTGTGATAGTTTCTCTCTTCTAGCCAGGTTATGAAGAGTTAAGATGGAAGCCAAATAGTTCCTCTGTTATAAAATCTATGCAAGAGACTATAGCTTAGTGTGTGAATCTAGTAGACCAGGTAAGGTAACTCCTGAACTAAGAAGGCTTTATTTATTTTCTTGTGTGGTATTAGGGATTGAACACAGTGGTGTTCTACCTCTGAGATACATACCCAGTCCTGTTTTATTTTTTCTTTTGAAACAGGGTCTCACTAAGTTGCTGAGGGCCTCACTAAGTTGCTGAAGCTAACCTCAAAATGGTGATCCTCCTATCTCAGGCTCCCAAGTACTGGGGTTACAGATGTATGCCCCATACCCAGCCTAATAAGGCTTTTTACCTACCTATCATGGCATGGTGGGTCAGCACACCTCCCCACATGACAGCCTGCCCAGGAGTAGAACTCATCTGTTCTCTAAAAGGGGAAAGTGCTTCCGAGAGAGAACAAAGGTATTGCCAAAATGAGCATGCTTAGTTACTCTTTCCACATTTTCCAAGTAAAGGAGTCCACTCTACTTCCCCAGAGTCATGTGAGAAAATAGAGAAGAGAGGTTGGGAGTATGTATAGGAAAAACTCCTCATAGAAACCAAGACTGGAGAAAATGAATTTACTTACACAAAGGAGAGAGAATTGGGGTCTAGGAGAGGTAACCAAAACTGATTTATTCCTAGCCAGCATGGCAGTTTTGTTTTCTCTCATATTTTATCTTAAAATTTTATGAAATTTTGTGTTCTGTCCCATAAGATTTTGTGTAAAAGGTGTGGGCCAAATTATCTGAGAAGTTTTATATTAAAACAGTCATTTAGAGAAGTCTCCAACATCGAGTAAATCTGGAATTGAATTCTGCCTTTTCAGTTTGGACTTCTCTGTGTTTCTTCATGTGGAAAACAAGGATAATGATTCTCTTCACTTAGTAGGACAGCAGAAAATGGTTAGAAAAGATAGTTCAGAGAAAAGGTTCTGGCACATGTAAGCACTCAAGAAGTGCTGTGGAGTCTATTTCAACGGCTGCACCCCCCCCCCAAGGCATCTGTATTTATTCTGTGAGTCTCATGCCTCCTGCTCCCCCACTGAGAAGCCTTGGTTCACATTCTTCAGTGAGAGAAGCTTTGATTTTGACACTCAGCTGAACATTCCTCTCAAAACTCCATCTTTCTCTGCCTCCTAAGCCGCACACTCCGCTCCCTCAACCACTCCTCCATTCCTGTCTATTGAAAGCAAGCCTGTGGTGTAAAGTACTGAAGTAGAGATGGGGAGAAGGCAAGAGATGAAAGAGAAAATAAATACAACTCTGACCCCTCAAGAACTTCTGCCCTGTTAACAGTGATAAAACCAATTTATTCACAAGGTATAGTTCATCCACAAGTACAAACAGAAATTCAGCATAAAACTCTCCTCCCCGCCACCTTGTGATTCCCTCAGGAGCTTGTCTCAACGTGGTCACTGGAGACATTTTGAAAGATGGTTACCACCTATGTCTAAAGCTTACAAAATTAGGAAGAATACCAATATGAAGAGGTATGTTCACCAGACATTCTTGAATCCCTAAAAGCATAATACTGGGGGAAACTGAGATACAGTTTAATACTAGGATAGTTGCCTCAAAAACACGTCAACCCATAGGAAGTGAAAAAGTCAAAGATATAGATTACTTAAATAATGTAATGGATAATAATAATAGCAACTTTTTAATTATTTTTAAATTTCTACTAGTGGGGCTTAAACCTAGGGGTATTCTACCTCTGACCCTACCCCCAGCAATTTTTATTTTTTATTTTGAAACAGGGCCTCACTTAGTCACTGAGGCTGGCCTCAAACCTGTAATCCTCTTGTCTCAGCTTCCCAAGTAGTAGGATTCCAGATGTGTGCCACACCCAGCATAATAGCTACTATTTATTTCACAAGTACTATAGTACCTTAGTACTAAGTATCTCATTTAAAAACTGACAGAATCTCATAAACCTTAGGGCTAAAAGGTTAGCCCTTTTAGGTTAAGCCCTCTAGAAAATGGATTCTGAGGCTGAGGTTTTTGGGTGGGGAATACCCACACACAGGAACAATAACCATGAAGAAAGCAAGAAGCAAGATAGATGGGGGGGGGGGATGAACCACAACAATCATGACAAAGGTCTCTGCTGATTCCATGGGGAGCTAGCATGGAATGGCCCTTGAGAGATACCCCCAGTTAAGGTGGGGGACCCAGGACTTTATAGCCTTACACTGACCAGCCATTGGATACCTGCTTCTTCTGCAGAGGGGCAAACCCCAAGGAGAGACACAGCTGTAATCTGTCTGCAGCCAATGTTCCTTGCAGTTGGAGGAATGGGTACCTCAGTCCTCAAAGAGATATCTGGATAACAGGACATGGTATCCAATATAGGAAAAGAGGAATAAAAAGGATTCCTATTGATGAAGTGCCTTCTGTATCCAAGGTACTGTGCAGTACACTTTGCTTATAGCATTTAACTCTGATGTGTAGTCATCAGTGACTTATCCCAACCCCCAGAGGAATTTCATGATCCCTTTTTTCCTCTGAGTGGCTTTCAATTGAGGATTAGTTCACCCCCTCACCCAGGAAGACATTCAGCGGTGTCTGGAGGTACTTTTGCTTGTCACAAGTGGAGGTGGCATGGGAAGAGGCCAGACATGCTCTCAAACATCCTATAATGCATAAGACAGCCCCTCACGACAAAAACTATCCTGCATAATATTCCCATGGTGCTTTAACCCGTGGGAAGAAAATGATAACTGGGCCACAACAATTGGTGAAAGACTTTTGAACCATGTGACTCATTCTCTTGATTACTTCTCTTGTTTCTTCTGGAGTCTCTAAACCTTTTGAATTTTCTGTGTAGGGTGTCACAAAATGGATACGAAGCTGCTTGCCCATTGGCCACCTTCCACCTGGCAGAACCAGGTGGACTTCAGAAGAAAGAGGCCTGGGGGCTGGGGAGATGAATTAGTCCCATCTTGCTCTCACCTGCAGGAAGGAGGCTGCTCCATTCCTTTTCTTTAGCTTTCTACCTCTTCTTGCTATTAGAGAAAAAAATACTCCAAAGACCCAGATGTGGTGGGTATAGGGGAAGGGGACTAGGGAGTTACATTTATTCTGGGTTTGAGGCTAGAAGCACAAGGACTGTCTCAGCTCTCAGCATACCAGGATACGGTCAATGCATATAAACAACATACAATTTCCTGGAATGCCTCTTCTGCAGATCATCCACATTCTTTGAGATGATAGGGAGTTCAGGAACCCAACCATCTCCCTCTTTTCCATCAGATAAATAGCACTTATCATTGCTTTCACCAGGTTTTAGATTTTAAAAGGTTAGAAAGGCGAAGCAATCTGACCATGGTCACACAGCTAGTCCACAGAAAGAATGAAATTCATAACCAGGGTTTTCTGGCTATAAAATCCATCCTCATGTACTGGAAGGCAGGGGTGTTGGGGTAAGGGCACATGTATATCTTTGAAATTAACCAAAGGAAATATCCATGTCTTCTTATAGGTTCCTTGATGCCCCAAGACACAACCTAGATTGAATGAACTTGGGCTGGACCTAGGTTCATAAGCTTTCTATTCTTTTCTTATTTGAAGTATAAGAATCTGAGCTTGCCAACATCTAAGGGAGGCCAGAAATGAAAGACGCGCTGAGTGATTTATATAGAGTGATCGAGCAAGCCCATCTCCTCGCAGCCATCATTTCAGTCTGCAATAAAAGTGACTGGTCTGACACCCTCCATTTCCTGAATATCCAGAAGGCCTAACTGCATGGACTCTCAGACATAAAGCTCTCAGTTAATGGGCCTGTCAATTTCTTAAACTGAGCGGTTTTTCATAACACTCCATAAAAATGGGAAAAATTAAATTAAAAAAGAACATAGCATTTAACATAAAAATAGAGGTATCATTTATTGAGTATGAGCTAAAAGCTACAGAAAAAGAAACTGAGGGGAGCAAGGGTTGGGGATGGCAAATAGAAGGATCTAAGAAAGGAAGGGGATTCTTTACCTACTTAACAAGGTTCCCGTTTTTAGCAACTTAAAAAATCAGCAGACATTCATTAAGTATTAAACTTAAGCATAAAAAGCTTTATGTTCTTCTAATAACAATCTAGCATCCTTGTTATGATAGATTTACTAACCTCAATTTAGACTCCCAGAGATCAGATTCATGTCCCATAAAACATATAGGAAATATATTACTGAGTAATATAGTAATAGATTACATAAATATCTATGCCCTATTAAATTTTCAGTTATAAACTATATGAGGTTGTTTTTTTTAGCCATTTTAATTCACGAAATTATTTACAACTTTACAGACACCAAGGAACAAACTGGATAGAGTGTATTATGCAAATGTTTATCCAAATATGGAAGTCATAAGAATAGAACCTATCTAATAATCAGCATATAATTAAAAAGGGTTTAAGACCTACATTAATGGCAACTGTTCACAAGATATTTGGAATTTTTCAATGATTCTATTAATCCTCTATAAATGTAGTTTATTTATGAAGATCATCACCTACAAATTGTTCTAATGTCATTTACCCCAAGCTTTATGTCTGTTAAAATATAATTCAGAGGTTATGTTCATATATTTTGTAGAATCTGAGAATGGAGACATTAACCTCACTATGATAGGTTCATACTGTTCTTTAGAGATAGAATGGAATAATGAACAGGCACTGGAGTCTGAGTCAGTAGAGTCAGGTTCAGGGTCTCACTCTGCTTCCATCAAGCTGAGTGATTTGAGTAACTTCTTGAACCTCACTGTGTCTGTCTCACATGCGGAAATGGATGTACTAATCTCTGCCTTACTTACCTGCCAGGGTTGTTATGAGGACATGTAAGATAGTTATGTGAAAATACTTTGTCCACTGAATAAAGATCAACAAGGATATCATCATGAGAAATATAATTATGTTCTTGGATAACATTCCGTTGACAAAGAAATAGTGATCAAGTGGAAATGTATTCTCCAGTGAGAAGGTATTTTGGTTCTACATGCCTAGGGCTATCATAAGGTTATGAAAACATCTTGAATGCTGTAAAGCACTATTGGAATGGTATATAATAATAATGATAGCAAGAATAATCCAGTAAGGGATCTTTACTAAATTGTGAAGGCAGAAAAATGCAAGGCATCCAGTTAAATTTAAGTTTCAGATAAACAATGACTTTTTTACGAGTATGCTCCAAATACTGCATGAAAGTTCATCATTTACCTGAATTCAAATTTAACTGGGAATCCTGGTTTGTTGGTTTGTTTTCAGGCGAGAGAGGAACTAAATCTGGCAATCCTCGGGCAAAAAGGCTTTCAGAGTACCCCAAGCATGAAAAACCATCTTAACCATGGAGAGTATTTACTTCTTTCTTCTCTTGTTTGTTTGTCTTAAATACTAAGAGTTTCCAGGACACTTCTCTCTCCTGATCACCCCTTTTAGGTCTGCTTCCAGCAACAGCACTACCACATGCTATTCGAACATTACTATTCTCCAATATATTCAGTTATGAATTTGTGTTTCCAACTCAATGATGAATTAATTAAGGAATTGAACAGCCAGTGCCTTATTCAATGCCTGGAATATAATAGGCATTCTAAAAATGTATTGTAGATTAAAGGTCATACTTCCTTCTTATTCATGGGGAACCTTGGTCATGTGTGCTGCTTAAATGATTGAGATCAACGGACAAGTCAATGATCCATGCCTCTGTGATATGTCATTCTCCATTGACGTCCAGATCCATGTTTTATAACAAACAATGCCTATCTCTACCTAGACTCCCAGGAGCACCTCAAAGGCAACCTGTCCCAGACTCGGTATACCATCTGCCCCTTAAAGGTACCTTTTCTTATGCCATAACCTATAACCCAGGCTAGAAAAGCAGAGTCCTTCTAGACTCTCCCTCACATCCTCAGCACAAAGACCTTTCATAAAAACACTTTGGAAGAGCTTTTGAAAGGAAAGTTTTGATTCAGTTGGTTTGGCCTGGGGCCAGGGAATGGGTATTTTTTAAAAGCTCTTCATTTGATTCAGTGGTATTTATAAACCAATGTCCTATAAAACACCAAAAGTCCTAGCAACAGCCTCTCTGTATAGGCTTACTATTTCTATCCAAAACATGGAAATAGCCCCATTTATTTTGTATTCTTAATTTTATTAATTTTAAAAGCTTATTAGCTTTTGACATGAAATTTTATTTTCACTTATGTAAGAGAATTTTCTAAAATATATGTTGTGTTGCACTCTTTGGTATAAATTGAGATAATTGCCTCTCCCTACCAAATCTCAAGAACCTGTTTCTCATTGTATAATAAAAACTGTTCTAAGAAATAAATTCAATATTTAAAAAGTCATGTTCTAAATGACACTTATTTGGTAAAATATTTATCTTATTACAAGTTTTCTCATGTAGGCTGCAAAAGCACTGTTAATTAGAAACAAAAGGGATAAATAAAATAAAAAAATAAAGTTATTGGATTATTTGGAGCTAGACACACACACACACACACACACACACACACACACACACACGTGTGCGGGAACATGCACATTTACATTAAGACAGTTGGTCATTTAGGGATTTATAGGTTGCCCCAACTTATCCACAATCTTGCTTGAAATAAGCCCAGAATCTAGCTTAAATGCAAATATGCAACAAACATTTCCAATTTGCTTTTCTTTTAGATAGCAAACCATTTACCTCTGTTCTACATCTTCTTGTACAGAAAATGGTAACTGAAAAAAATCTTACAGTTGATGGAGGGAAAATATTTTTCTTCTAAACTTTTTAAATAAATCGTTTGCCCAGGGGTAAGACCTTTTATACCATTTTAGCCGAGAGCAAATTTCCCTAGACAAATTGGTTGGCTGCTTCTTGAATTCTTTTCAGCTGAAATTGAAGCACTCTTATTAATGATATTATCTGGCCATGCCTTTTTTTTTTTTTAATCCACATATTTTGTTTAGCTGGAAGAAAATTAGATTATATTAGGCTGTGTACAACATGAAGCTTCAAAACATTCACCCTGTCAAAATAATTTCTTAATTAGTTGTACAACATACTTTTTAGAGACAGAACTTGTCAGAAAAACATCCTGCAGTGGGGAGCTTAAGTGAATTCATTCACGGGATTTTAATAAGACTACATTTTGCCTTCTATATGGAGGGGGGGAAAAAAGTAATTGTCTGGCAGTTTTTTTTTTTTTTTTTTTTTTTTTTTGCTTCCTTGGAGACCCACTTCAGAAAAAAAAAGTTTCAGCTACTTTTTAAAAAAAATGCCTTATATTTTTGTTAAGAAAATAAGAAATGCATGAGGTCGTTATATGTTGGGCTGGTAACAAGACTCACAGAATAAGATATTGAAAGAAAAATGAAACCTTCCTTCTCAAAAATAATATCCATCCATGAGTTTGTATGAAATGAACTGATTAAATATAAAAATCCAATTAAAGATATACTATTCTGTACTACAATAGATTTTAAAATATTTTTACCATTCAGTCTTGGAGTAATTTAAAGACATTGCTTTATCCACTATAATGTATATCAAGCATAACATATCAAAATGTTTGGGTTTAGAAAACAGAAGATTCAGATTTTGAGTCTCATTTAGTCACAGTATTTCTGAGTGGTATTAAGGAAGCCAGTTAAATTTACCAAACTTTTGTTTCATCTACTAAAGATTTACAGTATTCTTATAGGGAGTAAATATTATCATGATTGTAACCAAACTTTGAAAATAAACTAGGAATTCTTATTCGTAGCTTTTATTTATTTTTATTTTTTGGTACTGGATATTGAACCCAGGGCCATTGTCTCTCTGAGTTACATCACCAGTACTTTAAAAAAAATTTTTTTTTCAATTTTGAAATAGGGTTTCACTAAGTTGCTGAGGCTGGCCTCAAATCTGTGATCCTCCTGTCTCAGCCTCTTAAGTACTAGGATTACAAGCATGTGTCACCATGCCCAGCCATAGCATTTAACTGAGGAATTCAAGGCTCAGCAGGGCGAAGCAAGTCCTTGAAACAGCCATCAGAGCAGCAGCAGAACTGAGATCCAAACCTGTAGCCAGGGCAATCAAGGGCAGCCATTGCCACTCCCTGCCCCCTTCTCCTCTTTTTCTCCCCACATCTATGGCCATGTGTTGGTAGAGGGCAGATGAACTGAGCCCTTGGCTAGCATGAGCAAGAGGTCATCCACATGTCTTGTTCTTTAAAAATTAGTCCTTCAGAATGCTGTCAATCACCAGCATGAAGATCAATCTGGAATGAGGAACTCAGCACAGCCACTCAATTTCAATTCACAAGAAAGTTGACCATTGTACCCTGGGTATTCCAAGTTGGGGTTTCCAATGCCAGAGATGACATACTTAAAAACAGAGGCAGTTCTTCCCCTCATTGCAATGCAGGATGGTAGCCAAACCCTAATGCTATATCTACCCTGTCTGTCAATGCAGGAGTTTTGGTAAGCACTTGCTTTGTGCCTCAAGTTCTAATGGGTACCCTGAGGGATGACAAAAAGTGTAAGACATGGTGCTGCCCTGACACAGGGCAGAAAATCAAAACAAATACATGAGAAATGAAATGATATCATTCAAGAGAAGAGCCAGGAGCCGGGCGTGGTGGTGCACGCTTGTAATCCCGGCATTTGAGAGGCTGAGACCGGAGGATCTGGGTTCGCGGCCAGCCTCAGCTACCTAGTGGGGCCCTCTGCAACTTAGTGACACCCTGTTTCAAAATAAAGAATAAAAAAACAATAGGGTTGGGAGTATAGCTCGGAGGTAGAATGGCCCTGAGTTCAATCCCCAGTACCTCAAAAAAAAAAAAAAGAGAACAGCCAGGAAGCCATCATAAGGCAGTACATGAACTGTGATCATGTATTACAGATACTGTGTTCTAAGAAGTTTGGAAGGGGGATCCTTCAGGCTAAGAATGGTCAGGAAGTGCTTTAAGGAGCATGAATTAACCCTTTATGTTATATTAGTTCTTACTTCCTCCCATCTTAAGCAGAGCATTTGTTCTTCACTTTTTGAGATATCCTCTAAAACACATCTATTGGCCAGAGTTCTCTGTTGTATGTATAAAGGAGCTACATGTGCACATTAAGTCAATGCATCACTAATGCCTGTTCTGTTAGGGAACAGAGATTTAAATTACAAAGCATTAGACAGGGCCTTGGAGAACAGATGGGGTGAGTGGAGATAATTGTGGGTAAAGGAAAAGAGCATAAATAAAAACAATAGAGGAAGAGATGGGAACATGGAATTAGCAGGAATAGGTGCTGTGGGGAGGGACAGTAGGACATGAAATTGGAATGGCAAACTTTTGGGAACAGGTGATGGAGTTGGAATTTCATCATGTAGCTACTGAGTGTCACTGAAGGTGGGAGCTCAACAGGGCCAGAGAAAACTGCCAGTGAACTTGGAGAAAGTGTTCAGGAGTGATTTGGTCCAGAAAACAGTACAAAACAGCTAAGGTGAAAGGTAAAAAGGGGTCTGGGCAATGGATATTGCTGGCACAGAGCAGGATTATAGGAGAAAGGACTGGTATAAACAATGGGATTGGATACATGACTTTGTACAGAGGACTAGGGAGAAGTAAGGGAGGCAGTATTAATTCACTCAACAAGTATTTTTGAGTGCCTTCTATATGCCAGACATTTTTCTAGATGTTTGAGATTTTTAGTAAAAAAAAACAAAACAAAATCATGTCTTTACATTGCCTGTATTATAACAGGTATAGGCAGAACAATGAACATAATGAATAAATGAAATATATACTATGTTGATTATATAATGAGCTAATTGACTCCAAGCAGGATAAGATGGACTAGATGGACTGGGAGTGCCAGGAGCCCATGGGACAAGTTTTTTGGAGAAGGTGACGGTTGAGAAAAGATCTGAAGGTGGGAGAAATAGCCATGCAGATATTGCCAAGCAGAGGGAACAGTAATGCAAAGGATCTGAAGTGGGAGCTGGCATGCTCAAGAAATATCAAGGAAGCCAGTGAATCCAGAGGAGAGAGAATAAAGGGGAAGGAAGGAGATGAACAAGCAAGAGGTAGGAAGGGTGTGCATTATATATTGGCTTGTGGACCATCTTACTCATTTAAGTGAGATGAAGACCCACTGAAGGGTTTTAAGCAGAAGAGAGATGTGATATGATTTATTATTTTAAAGGACCACTCCAGCTATTGTATTGAGAAGACTCTCAGGGGTCAAATACAAAAAGGGTAAAGATCAGTTAGAAAATTTGAGCAGAAATTCAAGAGAAAGAGATGGCACACACTCACCAAAATGGTAGCAGTAGAAATAGTGAGAAGTGATACAATTTCAGATATATGTTTTGTAACAGGTTAAAAGGATATACCATAAATTGGATCTACAGCATAAAAGAAGGGAGCTAAGCTAACCCCCAGCCCTATTTTATTTTTATTTAAGAGTGAAGCATATGACCTACAAATGAAAATTTCTGTAAAGTAGCTAGGTGTAAATGTCTTTACTAGAGATGTATTTGAGAATTTTTGGAACATACTTGGTGCTTAAAGCTGTAAATATGGATGAGGAAAGACAAAGAGAAGTTGGGCCTAGTGGCACATGCCTGTAATCCAAATATTTTGGAAGCTGAGACAAGCTTAAGGCCAGCCTCAGCAACTTATCAAGAGCCTGTTTCAAAATAAAGTGAGGATGTAGGTCAGTGGTAGAATGCCCCTGGGTTCAATCGCCAATACCACACACAAGAGAGAGTGCGAGCAAGCAAGAGAGAGAGAATGAGTAAGACCAGTTCCAATGTTAAAACTAGAGAAAAGAAGAGGAACCATAAGAAGGTATTGAGAAAGAGCAGTTAGTGAATTGGAAACCAAGGAGAAAAAAAGGTAGGAGGGGTCATTAACCATGCCAAATGCACTGATAGGCTAAGCAAGGTGGATATTAAGAATTGACCAATGGCATTATTAATGTAGGAGTCATGGGTATGTATTGATGCAATTCTGATGGTATACTGGGGACAGAAACTTCATGAGAGTGGTTGAAGAGGAAAATAAAGAATGAAAGCTTGAGGTACATACACACTTATGAGGAACTTTGTTACAAGGGTCCACAAAGAAAAAGGACAGTTACTGGTAGGGGCAGTAAGGAGCAGAAAAGGTTTTCTTAAGATGAATGAAGTCATGTCATATGTTTGCACATTTATAGGAATTATTTAATAGAGAGAAGAGAATTCCAGAGCAAAATCCTTGTATAAACAAAGTGGGAATAGGATGTAGCAGAAGAGGAGAAGGAGGAGGAGGAGAAGAAAAAGAAGGAAGAGGGGGATTGGGCTTTAAACAAGAACATTGATAGCCCATCCTTGTTGTCAGGGGTAAAGACTGGGTCTAGGAGTAATTAGAAGGTTTCAGTCAGGAAGGATGATGGTACCTGTTTTTAACAAAGGGCAGGGCTCTGTTAAGGAACTGTTTCAGAAAATTCTTAATGTTTTTTGTTAGGTAGGAAGTATACTGAAATCCTTTACTTTGTGACTTCTATAGGGTTGAGTTATTTTGGCTGAATCAAACCCAAATGGAGGCTCTCTTAAAAAATATATTTTTCTTGTTGTTGTTGTTTTGTGTGTGAGTGTTTGTGTGTGCGTGCGTGCGTGTGTGTGTGTGTGTGTGTGTGTGTGTGTGTGTGTGTCACTGGGTATTGAACCCAGGGGCATTCTACCTCTGAGCTAAACCCCTAGCCCTATTTCATTTTTCAGTTTGAAATAGGGTCTTGCTAAGTTCCTGAGGCTGAACTTGAACCTGTGATCCTCCTGTCTCAGCCTCCCAAGTACTTCTTCAACAATTGGAAACACATGAGGGAAGTTCTAAGTGGCTCTTACTGTCCCATCCATAGAATTTAACTATATGTCTTGGTTTGTACTTTGGTAACCAAAAATAGCATGTTATCTACTTTCTTCCATCCTCATTCAATTGATCTGAATCAAGTCCCCAAGACCCCCAAAGAATTTTGAGGCAGGAACTGGATACTCAAGCCTCCCCTGATCTATATCAGTTATAGTCAAGTGGACACATCCATTAACAGCTTTCTGCCATGCTATTATCATCTGGAATGTTAAGTAGTTGCTCAAATCCACAAATATTTAGACAGTGCCCACTCTGGGTAATCTTTTTTCCAGGCCCTAGGGAAGCAGCAAGGACAAGGTGAAGATGTGGCTTTAGGGGTACAGTTGAGTGGGACAGTGGATTACTGATAAGCAATTCAGTCCTCATGTTAGGATATAGTCTATCCAGAGAATAATGGGGGCACCTTGGGGTGCTAGGAATATACACACTGAAGAACAAGAAACATTAAAATAACCATTGCAGAACCAATGTGTAAGCTCACATTACATATCTTAAGTTCTTCCTTGAAAGTGAATTCCAGCAATTCCCCAGATTTGGAGAATTCAATTCTTCACAGACCATTTTGGCTTATGACTTCTGTGGTAACTTATTTAACCATGTAATAAGGACTTATTAAGCACAGAGATACTTCGTGTATCTCTGATGAGAAGGATAGAACTCTTGCCCTTTAGATGTCCATCACTTTTACTCTTCTCCCCACAGACCCTCTTCATAACAGTGGGAGGTTTCAGAGTTTCTATCTCCACAGTGTCCATCTCACCTTCTCTAATAGCCAGCTACATGAGAGTGAAAGAAGAACAGCAGGAGAGAGCAACTCCATTCCCTTGCCATCCTGGCTTATCAAAATTCTCTTCTCCTTCCACAGCCCAGATCAAATGCCACCTCCTTTCTTAATAAACCCAAAGTGACCTTTATGTTGTTTAAGCCATAACTTCTTACATGGAAGTTTCATATGGTCTTTAATACATGAAACCTGAAATATATTTTCTATGCTTTTGTATATCCCCTGCTAAACTCAAGGTTACTTGAGGTCAGTATTATTTCTGATCTATTTTTACATCTGATCAAGACTTAATTCAAGGATAGATAGATACATACAGTGGTCAATTAACATTTTATGAAAGAAAAAATGAATGGATGGATGAATGAATGGGTGAAACCACAACTTACTCAAGACCTTCAAACTCCTTCACCTCTATCCCTTTCTTTCTACCTCACCCCAAGTAAATACAGGTGTTTTCAAAAACATTATGTCCATATATTACACATTTATTTTTCTAACTGTAAAAGTAATATATTCTTTGGAGAAGAGGGAAAATAGAACAGTAACAGAAGAATAAAAATACTTGCAAAACCACCACCTAGAATATAAACACCATTTAACATCTTGGTGCATTTTCTTTCAGTCTACACATATTCAAATTTGAAACAAAATTTCTGTCAAACATGATATTACAGTAAGAACATTAACACCAAGAAATTGCAGGCTGAATGAATACATGTTAGGAGACTGTTCTAGAAGAATCTTAGGTTAAACTGGGGAATGTGGTTCTACCCATTAATTCTGCAACCTACTGATGGAATCATATCTCTTAGGATTTGAAGAGTTTCTTCATCTATAAAATGGAGGTTATGGGAGCTTAAAAATTCTGAGGTCCGCCCACCTCGGTGTATTGACAATTTAATTCCAGGTGAGGATATGGCTTAGGGTATTTTCTCTTTCATAGATGAGAAAACTGAAGTTCAAAGAGGAAAGTCCCTGAAAGAGTTCATCTTCAAACTAGTCCTGTCCAGCTCCAATTCTGCTCATTATTCTCAGTACTTGAATGCTTCTTGATTGGAACCAAACTAAGATGGGGCATGTCTAGTTACTGATGGTGGAAGAAGATATGAGAGAGGACCATTAGTACTGAATCAAAGATGTTTCCCAACACTGAGATAGATGGTAGTTCAAGAAAACGAGTCACAGTCTTTTTTTTTTATTTTGAAGAAGCTTAGATAATAAGTGAGAAGACAGATTTGTCTTGTAACACGACCACATGCTGTTTATGGTGATTCACTAGTCAAGAGCCAATAAGCATTGCAGGACAGAGCTGAGGCAAGCTGTCAAGACCAGGTGGAAAAGGTAAAGCCAATGACTAGTGCAAAAATCAGGAGGCTTGAAAGCCAGGAGAGAGCAGGTGGGATGCCAAAGCCTAGGAGCATAGCAGGAGCTCAAGACAGGACCATGACCAGGTGTAGGAAACTAGAATAGCCAACAGAAGACATCGAAATTTCAGCCCAATAAATGCAAGAACAGACTTCTTTGCCTGTCTGGGTTCCAAACCAATAAGTAAGCAGCCAAGGTGGACTCATAAAGGTTGAGATATTGCTTGAGCCAAAGTGCTGGTATTCAAAAAGTCTGTTCTCCTGAGACCCCACCTATCCTTATCTTCAGAAAATGAATCCTAACTCCACATGACCCCCAATCCCAGGACCTGCACAATAACAAGATGATATTGTAGAATTAGTTGAAATTTAGACCAGATCATTGGGGAGGAGTGACTCTACTTCTAGGCCTCATACCCTGAGTGTAATCACCACTACAAGCCCATACAATGGACTTTAGTAAGGATTTTTGGGGGATATAATAGGACAAAAAATCAAAACCTCATATTTTCTTTTTTAAAAGAGCTCAGTGATTAATCTTTGAGTTAAAGTTACTAAATACATTTTCAAATATGTCACCAAACTATGTGGTTCAGGAAACCAGATTTGTAGTTATGTCCCTTCTCTAGAACTTGGGGTTTTTTTCCTATATAAAATAAGAGAAAAGGGTTAGATTATCTCAAATTTCATTTTCTAAATAAATTTTTATTTGAAATAATTTTAGATATGGAAAAGTTGAAAGATAGTTATAGAGAGCCTGTGTACCATTTATTTCATTTTCCCTAATGTTAACTTATTACATAACCAAAATACATTTGTCAAAACTAAGAACGAATGTTAGACATCATTATTTGGCAAAACACAGATTGTATTCACGTTTTACCAAGTTTCTTTTGCTCCCAAATATTTTTGTTTAAAATATTTGTTGTTAATTTATGTGTGTGCTTGTGTTGGAAATTGAATCTAGGGCCTTGCACATACTAAGCATGTGCTCTACCCACTGAGCACATCCAGCATTTGATAGAATTTTCAAGGGCCCACTTGGGGGTGGAGGAGCTGTGATATATTCATACTTGGGGAACATATATAGAAAATAGATATGAAATGGAAAGAAGAGATCAGACAGAGCTTCCAGCTTTGAAAGAAATGAAAAAAAGCTTGACTTGTAGGACTAGGGCAGTTACATCACATAAAAAATGAAAGAGTAGAATGGTTTTATATTCAAATAGTTTCAATCTTCTGACCCACCCACCAAAGTTTCTCAGAGCCTTAAAAGAGATAAGAAAGTCCTGGCTTCTAGCATGGCAAAAACTCATTACATACATACTTAGTAATTCAATCTTGTCAACTTAGTTATTTTCCTTGGTTCGTGTTTTCATTCTTAAGATCTAGTTAGGGTTAAGATAGTACAACATACTAAAGAGGCCTCTTATTTAAATATGCTCACTGAAACATTGCAATAATCACCATAAGATAGGCAACCTCATATTTTTAATCAATTTTGTATTTTCCTCCTTTGTAATTTTCTCATTCATTCCATTTTTGGGGATTAAGTATGGATAATTCTGAAAAGCCATGCTATTTCTATCACAAATTATTATCAATAAAGATGGCATAACAACTTATTGAAGGATCTGGAAAACTGATAAACATGAAGGCAAAAAATGTGTGAGGCATGTCTTGGTAATTTTATTGCTTCCTACTTTACATTATTACTCCTCATTGTACAGATAAGGAAACTGAGAATTGTGTAGATAAGTGTCTCAGTCAACATTCTTACTGCTGTAATCCAAAACAACTGACCACACAACTTAGAGAAAGGAAGATTTATTTGCTCACTATTTTTGGAGATTCCAAATTTCAGTCTGTGTCAGGCCAGGTCTGTGGAGCTCAGAGCATGGTGGAAGGAAGCAGAGAAAGGAAGAGAACAAGACTCTGCTCTCACATCATGGAGGCCAGAAACAATAGAGAGCAAGTATTCAAGGGGATTCAAAGACAAAATCAGTCCCCAAGGCCACACCCCCCAAGGCACTCACCTTCTCTAGCCACCCTCCCCCTGCCTAGTTACCACCCAGTAAATGGATTTATCCACTGATGAGATTACAACCCTCACCCTCATGACTTAATCACATCAACTCTGAACATTAATACATGAGCTCTTCAAGAGACATTCTATATGTAACTATAACATACAGCAAATGGAATGAAGAGCCACCCTTAACCCCCACATCAAATAGGCCTGTCTTCTCAGGATGTTTGCACACCAGCTACAGAGCCAAGAGTAATCCATGTGAGATAATAAAGAGAAATTCCATAGCACTGTCATCAAAAGGAAATATTTGTGTGAGTTGGTCAACTTTCTATCACTTTGACAAAATATTTGAGATAAACAAATTATGTCGAGGAAAAGTTTATTTTGGTTCCTGATTTCAGAGGTTTGGGTCCATGACCACTTGGCCCTTTTGCTTTGGGCCTGTGGTGGGTGGTACAATACATCATGGGGGGAAGTGCCTGGCAGAGGAGGCCTGTTCACCTGATAGCAGTCGGGAAGCAAAGAGAGGAAGAGAAGGAGCTGGGGTCCCAATATACCCTTTCAAAGGCACACCCCTCAGAAACCTAACTTCTTTCTACTAGGCTCAACCTCTTAAATGTCCCACAACCTCCCAGTAGTACCACAAGCTAGAGACCAAGTCCTCAACATAGGGCCTTTGGGGGATATGAGGTCCAAACGATAGTAGCATGACTGTATATAACCTGGCAACTATAAAAAAGTATGCAAATAACAGTAATAATTTTACTATTGTTACCTGATGACACTAGAAGTAAGAACTATCAATTTTTCCCAAGTCTTAAGTTGGCACATAATCATTCCAGTTAATTAATGTTCTAATTTCTTCTTTAAGAACACCAAGTTCATATACCAGTTGTAATAAAGAGAGATAAAGGGTACAGACAATGAATAAGAGGGGAGATGATTGACAATATTTGAATCTGAATAATTGCATTTAATGTTTTAGTACTAACTAAGGAGACAGAGAATGCTTCTGGATGAACAACAATAAAAACACTTTTCCAAGCTTTCATCTTCAAAGAGATTATAATTTCCAGAGACAAATCCCACATTCCCTCTTCCAATCCATCCTTTCTTTTTTTTTAACTTGAAAAAAATTTTAAATAAATACATCTGGACAGTTTACAAAGTCCTCAGAGACTGAAAAACTAGCTATAACAAGTACTGTATTTGACACATTTTTCTTTAGGCTAAGTTACTTCATTCAAGGTTTTAATGTTTAAATAAACTGCTGCCCAAATCAATAATCTACAAAATCATTCACTCAGGGAGAGGTCTTCAGTCCTTCTGCCCCAGTTAAGGCTGATTTGTATGGCCAATGAATGCATTTTATTATATTTCCCAGTTTGCTCAAGTACTCCTGAAAGTGTAGTGAATACACTTTGTGAATAAATGAAGAAAAACCTCTTAAATATCACATCATCAACACTACTTAGTTCAAGCAAGAGACTAAATCTGGTCTAAGAATGTGACATCTGGTTTGAGAATGTGACAAGCAGAAGTCAGGGGGTCCTCCTATGTTTCTCGCCCTCCATGGGCAAAGCAGAGGACAAGAAGAGGCTAGCAGGCCAACTGTGAGCTGGGCAGACTGACTCAGTTTAAATCCCGGTTTTTCCAATGCTCAATATGAGACTTCAGGCAAATTGCTTACCCTCTCTGCACCAATTACCTTATCTATGAGACAGAGGAAACAACAGAGCACTTATTTTATAGGGTTTTCCTATAGTTGATATACGTTAGCCACTTTTTTTCATAATAGACTTACAGAGAAAAAAATTAAATCACTCGCATCTCTAAAAACTGCAGTTACTGAGGCTTCACCATGTCCCAGCTATGCCTGTGTGAGCCACTTCAAGGTGAACTGCAAGGCCCCCTCCTCAAATATCTGCAGACCATTTCCTTCCTACTTCCACATTAAGCAGAAGGCAATTCCCATTGTAAATCCCAGCCATCCTCAAATTCAAAATTGTACTCTAATGAAACCAAATTTTGTATCTTTTTGGTTAGTCATCATTATTGTGGGGGGAAAATGACCTCATGAAATTTACATTAGAGTGGGGAAGAGATAGTCTATTAAAAAGTAAACAGGAAGCCAGGTGTGGTGGGGCATGTCTGTAATCCCAGTACTTGGAAGGCTGAGACGGGAGGAGTACAGGTTCAAGGACAGCCTCAGCAACTTAGCAAGATCCTTCAGCAACTTAGTGAGAACCTGTTTCAAAATAAAAAAATAAAATAGGGCTGGGGGTATAGCTAAAAAATAGAATGCCTCTGAGTTCTACTTCTAGTACAAAACATGCATATAACAAGTAAACAGGGGCTGGGTGTATGGCTCAGTGGTAGAGTGTTTGCCTAGCAAGCATAAGGTACTGAGTTTGATCTCTAGGATTGCAATAAATAAATAAATAAATCTATGTATGTGTATATTTATGTAAACAGATGAACATACAACACATTTGGGATGACAAGATGTGCTATTTTTTATAGGTTAGCCCTCTAACAAAGTGACATTAGAGCAAAGAACTAAGCAAAATGAGGAAGCAATTTAGTCAGAGGCAAAACCAAGTTCGAAAGCCCTAAGGAAGGAATGAGTGTGATAATTTTGAGGAGCAGCAGGGATCCTGAAATACCTGGTGTCCAGTGAGCAAGAGGGAGAATGGGGAGAAGTGCAGTCAGAAATAGAGGTAAAGCCTGGCCATAGAAAAGCTTGTAGACCATGGCAAAGAGTTAGGATTTTGCAGTGGGGAGCCATTGCCAGGTTTTGAGCAGAGGGCTAACTGATCTGTGTTTTAGACAATCACTTTAGCTGCTGGTGCAGAAGATTGTTTGGACTTGGCAAAAAGCAGCAGCAAAACCAGGGAGGAAGTGACCGTGAGTAATCTGTGTGTGACTACATGGTCATATAATGATGGTGACTTAGGCCCTGTGGCAGTGGTGGATGGTAAACAATTGCTAGATTCAGCAGATATTTCAAAGAGAGAGGACAAGGATTTGGAGGTGGATTAGTAATGTGTGTGTGTGTGTGTGTGTGTGTGTGTGTGTGTGTGTGTGTGTATACATAAACTTGTGTGAGCTTGGTGAGAGAAAAAGAGGAGTCAGGGGTTACTGAAAACCTTTGTAACATTCAGTGAGAGGTTGCTACATAATGATTCTCTCTGCTCTATCTTTACTTCATCACCAAGATTTGCAATGTTCTATCTTTTTGCCATTATCTTCACAAAGGAGTAATGGTATTAAACCAATTCACAAGAGCTTTTAGGTTTTATACAGAATTTTGAAACTACACTGCCAATCTGAGAGTGTGGCTATATTCATTCACTAGCTAAAGGACCACTGGTTCAACATTTGTTCTTTTCTGCTACTTCTTAGGCACTGTCCTGGGTGCTGAAGAGACAGTGATTAAATAAAAACCTTCTCTCTGTACAGGGAATTCAAAACTGAGCCTTATCAAAATTCATTAACCCATTAAGTCCCAAGTTTTCAATTCTGTATAAGATGGCATCACATTATGGGTTTATACTATTTATACTAGAGCCTTTGCTGTTGATTACAAATATTTAAAAATGCAAACATTAAACCAAGCACAACGTCACATGGCTGTAATTCCACTACTTGGGAGGCTGAGATAGGAGGATCACAGGTTCAAGGCCAGCATACAGTAACTTAGTGAGACTCTGTTTCAAAATAAAAAATAAAAAGTGCTGAGAGTGTAGCTGAGCAATACAACATCCCTGGGTTCAATCCCCAATACCACAAAAATGCAACATTAAGTGTGGAAATGCTAAGAATCCACCTCCACACAGTTCTCTGAGATCCCTCCATGATTTCACTGTTGTATAACTGCACATCCCCTCCCCCCTCCATTCATTCTCCTTTGTTCTATCTCCTCTGTATCTAGATGGAAATCCTGGTTCTTTTTTAACTCAATCAATTCGGTCAATTCCTGGAAAACATGTCCTGAATTTTCCCCTACCCACCTCTGGGTTAGGTCCACTTGCTGTACTCCGTGACCTGTTCCATTATGGCACTTATCTCTATCTCTGATGCAATTATTGGTTTGTATTTCTATCCTTCCTGATACAATGTAAACATCACGACAGGCACCATTTTCTTAAGTTTTGTGTTTGAAGTGGCTAGAATAGGACCTGACATAGCATAAGCACCCAATAAATGTATGTTAAAAAAATGAATGAATCAAATCAATCACTCAGATATTATTATCAAATATCACAACCTGTAATTTCATGATTGATTCCTAAAAGCTACAAACCACTTATATCTTGGAAACATCGATACCATCTAGAAAACAGCAACTATTTTATATTTATTGCTTGAATTTCTACCCAGGGAGTATCTCATAGCTTTATCTGTTCTGAATTTATTAAAAATAGGACTTTGAGAGGGAGATTTTTAGTCTTTACTATTCCTTGAATGGGACTCAAGTGCTTGTACTTTCTAAGTTACCGAATCTGGAAAGAAGCCTTTAATTTTTTTTCTAACCAATATTTTTTTCCCAACAGTAGAAAAAAGTGGAGTGTCCAGAAAATTCAAGCTTCATATAAACCTGCTTATCCCTGGAGAAGAGCAGCTTCATGTTGTTAAATAAATATAGAAGAGAATTTTTAAGAAAATTAAAATATAAGCTTTCATATATTATGACTCATTATTTAAGTCTAAATATCAATGTAGAGTTAAAGAACATTAAAGGTCTTTATCATGGAAAGTGATATTGAACATAAAAATCAGGCACCGAAGTTTCCTGGAAAGATGGCAGTTTGAAGACATGTGTCTGACTCACTTCCATTATCATCTTTGATGTGACAAATAGAATATAAAAATGAAGGCAATTCTGTGTAGAATTATAAGTTGGGAGGAGAGAACATCAGAGACAGTGGAGTCTTTTTGATTGATAGTGTTCAGGTGGGGAGCATGCGGAGCAGAGCATCTATTTCAGGAGTCAGCAAACTGTGGCCTGTTTAGTAAGGAAATTTTTATTGCAGTATAGCCATGCCTGTTTGTGTATGTGTTGTTTATAGCTGCTTTCTCACTAAAACAGCAGACAGGAAGAGTTCCAACAGAGATCATATCTCTTGTGAAACTTAAAGTATTTGGTTTCTGAGCTTTTACACAAAATGTTTGGAGATCCCTGATCTATTCCTACACTTCCCCTCTCCCACCCATGAAAGAAAAGCTCACCTAGAGAATAAGATAGAGAGTCCGCCAATGGTTATCCCAGTGAAATAGACCTCAGTGGTGGAACGCTTGAATGCTCTGGGTACTGTGTGGGCCTCACCAGAAAAAAAAAAAAAATGGACTGATACCTAGATAATATCTGCCTTCCATAAATAGTCATTGCTTTTTCAGCCCAGAGGCACAGTTTCCTGATACAACAGCTTCTGGATTTGGCTTCCACTCTATACCCCTAGGCTACTTCAAATCCACACTGGTAAAGGAGAAATCAAGATTTTAAATAAAACACATAGAGAATCTAAGAAGACTCATGTTGGCTCAAAGTATTAAAGAAACACAGATCTCCATCAGGAAGGACAAGCATAAGGAGAAAAACCACTAGAAACAGGCAAACTTTCTGCAGTTTACAAATAAGAAACCACACTGAGAAATCAGTCACTACCCTCCTGTGAAAATCACTACAAGAAAAATAAAAATAAAAATGTTCTGGTTATATTTTCAACACATTTAAAAATGGTGTTATGGTTATAAAACTAGAACAAGTAGTCACAAAGAGGGAAGGAACAACTGCATCAAAATGCAAATACCATAGCTCAGTAAAAAACGCAACCAAGGCAGTACATGGACTCATGCCAAGGAAGCCCCAGCCTCTCAAAAGACAAAGACCCTTATGGTTTCCAGAAGGTTTTATGTTCTCAACTTCATGTATACAGAGGCATCACAGAAGCAGAAAATATATTTCTGTAAGTCAATACCAAGAAGTGACCGTGCACAAATCCATACATAGATGATGTATTGACTCATACCTTTCCCCCAATTTTCTACTATGTTGGCTCCATCTCTATTTCCATATCCACAACAACTGAGAGCATTAGCAGTTCAAGCTAGGGAAGAGATCCCCGCTGGGAGTTTACTTGGTAGACACATTTCATTTGACATTTGATGCTTGTTTTTGTCCATTTTCTGCTGTTTATACAGAATACCACAGACTGGGTAAATTATACACAATGGAAGTTAATGTAATTCACAGTTCTGGAGACTGGAGAGTACAACAGCACAAAGCATGCATCTGAGGAGGGTCTCCGTGCAGCATCATAGCATGGCAGAAGGGCAAGTCCCTCTTCTGAGTTCAGGCTCAGATGAGTCTATGCATGTCTCTGAACATTATGTTGGTGCAGAAGGAGCACACTTGAAAATGATGGAGAAGAAAAGAAGCTATGGAAGAAAAATCCAGGAAAGCTACCACATCCATGGTTCTCAAATTGAAATCATCTGGGGAGATTGAAATACTCCTGCTGCCGGTGTCCCACTCTCCACAGATTCCCAAACTTATTGGCTTACCTTCTCCTTCTCAGAAAAGGATTATTCAGTCCCTCCCTGCTACTTCCACCACCCCTTCTTTTTATTCAGCACCCCCCAATTGCACCTGAGGCTACTACTGTGCCCCTCCCCCGGATCTTTCCAGCCCCTCCCTGCCCTGCCTACAGAATCCCAGACTTTGGGAATCTATGCTCTAGGAAAGTTATGTGATTTCATTAGATTGGGCGTGATGAGGGATTTGGTGGTTTTAAAAGATCTCCAGGGGAATCTAATGGTATAACAAGTTTTGTAATCTCTACAGTATATGTGGAGTAAACATTTCCAAAGAATATAACTGTGCAAACATGAGAAGAAAAAAAGAAATAGTAGAAGAAAACTCTCCTGAGATGAAGAAAAACTTATTCCTGGACATCAAAGGAGCTTGTTAATGTATAGATGGAACAAGTTAAGAGAGCCCCACTCTCACATGTAGCCCTATGAATTACTAAATTTCAAAGACCAATAAAATATCATAGGGCAACCCAGGCAAGAAAAAGGTCAGGGTAGAATATAAACTCAGAAAGACAAAGTAGCAATGTCTATGCAGGGCTGACCATAGATAATAATAGATATATAATTAGTAAGCTGAGTGCAAGAAACAAATTCTCACTCATGTGCATAAGGCAACCAATGTTAATATTAATGTACTATAAAACTCAAAGATAATTACCAAAGAAGAATAAAAAGTAAGAAATTAAGAATGGGGAAGCTTCCTTTTTCTGTGACAGGTATATTTTATTTAGCATAACATCCTCAATGTTCATCCACACAGTAGCATGTATCAGAATTTTGTTCCTATTTAGGTTCAATGAAATTCCATTGTATGTATGTATCAATTTACATGAAATATCTAGAGTAGTCAGATGTATGGGGGCAGAAAGGAGAATGGTAGTTACTAAAGGAGGGGGGAGGGGAGTTAGTGTTTAGTGGGTATAGAGATGAAAAGTTCTCAAGATGATGGTTGTATAATATGTGAGTGCACTTAACTGACTGAACTGTGCATTTCAAAATAATTAAAATGACAAATTTTGTGTTATGTTTTTTACCACAATTTAAAACATAATTAAAAAATACTGGAGGAGATTTGATACCAAAGAATTGGTGAGTGATATAACCGCTAAACCAACAGATTCCCAACTGTGATTGTACATTAGAATCTCCCAAAGGTATCTAAGAGTACCATAGCACTCTTGCTATGCCCACATATACTGATTTTATTGGCCTAGAGTGTGTTCCCCAAAAGTACTTTTAAGCGGTTCCCCAGGTGGTTCTAATGTGTAGCTATGGGTGAGAATTGCTATACTAAAACATGGCTAATTAAATAATTATCACTAATAACAATTATTGAAAGAAGCCATAAAATGAAAATAATAATTTAATAACAATGGGGCTCTGAACTTCCAAATTATATTTATTCCTCCCTTGAATGAAAAACAATTAAGTTAGTGTATTCTTGTGCCGTCTGAACAGCTCTGCCTGGGGGAGATTCTCAAAGCCACACAGCAATAACCCTGGCTGCATGCTCTCATTCCTCAGGTGTTAGGAGAATCTACCTCATCCCCTAGGCGCGAGACTCAGAGTCCATCTGAATCAGAACTGTGCTGGAACTCAGAAGAGAGGCCAGGAATCTCCCGATACCATTTCTGCTTTCATTTGGGTTAGTCTAGACATGTGATGGGAATAGCATCCCTTAAGCATGCCACCTTTGAGTAATGCCTCAACCCCTGTAGAGCATAGAGCAGGCCTACAGGTTGAGAGAAAAAGTAGATAAGTGATAGAAAGAGGTATTTATCAAAGAGGATAATAAAGTTTTAGATAAAACAAATTATAAAAGATAAAGAGAAACCCAGGAAAGCAACAATATCTATGCAATTCCTTTTCTTTCTGTTGTCAATAAAAAAAAAAAAATAGTGCTTAGTTACCTAGCAAGGGTAACTAAGCAGAAGTGTAAGACAAGTCTTCTCAAATTACATGATACTGACCCTTGGCCAGATAATTCTTTGTCACAGGGGCAGTCCTGTGCATTGAGGGATGTTCAGCAGCATCCCTGGGCTCTGTCCACTAGATGCCAGTAGCAGTCCCTGCCCTCAGTGGTGATAATCAAAAATATTTCCAGACATTGCCAAATGGTGAGGAACTACAGGGGTAAACTAAATTTCAGTGTTTTGGAGAAACCAGGGATTAACTTTCATTCTTTCAAGTTTCTATGGAATATGATCTTGTATTTTTGCATTTCATTCTTAACATTTTTACGTTTAAAAATGATTCAAACATATTCTGGAATAATGTAAATGTAACTACCAATAAAAAGAAAACAGACATTATAACATCTCAATCGCTTAAAGAAAACAGAAAGGTAAATCAGAATGCCTAAAGATAAGCACAACTAGTGAAAATAAGTGTGAAGGGGATAAACTTCCATTGGGAGATGTTGAAATGCAAATTAGGATCAACATCACAAATTAGATTATTCAGAAAAAAAAAAGCCAGAATTAAAGGGCTATGAAAAATACACAGATGGCCCCCAACTTATGATGGTTGAATTTGTAATTTTTCAGCTTTATGATGGTGCAAAAGCAATATCCTAAAACCATCCTGTTGTTTGCTTTTGGTGTTCAGTGAATTACATGAGCTATTCAATACTTTGTTATAAACAGGCTCTGTATTAGGTGATTTTGCTCAACTGAATGCTAATGTAATGTTGTGAGTATGTTGAAGGTAAGTGAAGCTGAACTATAATGCTAGGTGGTCAGATATATTAAATGAAATTTTGACTTACGACGGGTTTATTGGTACACAATGCTGTCATAAGTTGAGAAGCATCTGTATTTGACAGAACAAAAAAAGACATAGGGACAGTGATATTATTGTCAAAGGTTTATGGACCCAAAAGGTTTATTTTATTTATTTATTTATTTATTTATTTATTTATTTATTTATTTATTTATTTATTTATTTTGCGGTACTGGGGATTGAACTCAGGGGCATTCTACCTCCGAGCTATACCCCCAGCCCTATTTTTTATTCTTTATTTTAAAACCGAGTCTCACTAAGTTGCGGAGTGCCTCACTAGGTAGCTGAGGCTGGCCACGAACCCGGATCCTCCGGTCTCAGCCTCCCGAATGCTGGGATTACAAGCATGCGCCACCACGCCCGGCTCCAAAAGGTTTATTTTATAATTAATGAAATTATAATAGTCTTGAACTCAGAAAACAGGTGAATGATGAGCTATTGTTTTTTCTTCTGTATTCATTGCTGTAATTTCTAACTTAAGTTCCTTGACGGTAGCAGTTGTGTTTTATTTATTGTGTATTCACAGTTCCACTGTGTCTGCCAAGGAAATCACCTTCATTTATAAATGTTGGATAAGTGAATGTGTTTACATGATCCATGGACCTTGATAGAGTTAAATGATTCATTGTTGTGGGTCTCCACTTCCTCCTCTATAAAATGAGCCTTGGCTCTCCCACCTCTATGCTGAGATATTTTTATCTCCTTTTTTAAAATAAATGCCAGTTGCCTGCATTATGCTTCAAAATTAGTGTTATGCTTATAGGACATGCAGACATTAAGGATCTCCCACATCATATAGTTTATATTGAGAAACTATTTATTAGTTCAAAATGCTTTAAGACCCATATTCAGCAAAACTATATGGCAGTGTTGCTATGAGAACACCCATGTCAGATGGGATCACATTTTGACAGCTCTTTTCAGCCTCATATCCTTCATAGACAATGTTGCCTTGAAATGGTAGACGAGCCTGTAAGCTCTTTGAGATCAATGACACTGTACCCCTATGCCTGATTCCTAGTAGGTGCTCAATAAATGGGTGTTGATGATTGACTAAATAAAGATCCCCATCATGTGCTGGATATGGCTCCTAAAATGGCACTTCTTCCCTCCAAATTTCTCAGTGACTTTGAAGCAGATGCGTTAAGGATACAATCTAGACTTGGGACAAGGAGACTGTGACCATGTGGATCATTATAAATGGTGCCATCCAATTGCCATCTCTCCAATAGGACCACGGCACAGAGGACATCATAGAAAAGCAAATTTAGACTCATTCCCAGTAACTGAATGAAGTGGACACCATTTTTCCCCATCCTTCTTGTTCCCTGCTCCTTCAAATTAAATAAAGCAAAGGGGGAAAAAAATCAGTCTAACAAGGTCTTATTTAATGTTCCAGACTGCCTCAAATCCATATTGATCAAATTTCAATTTGAAGCTGGAGCCTGCAGCAATGAGATCAATGTGAGGCCTTCATTCAAATGTCTCCTCTTCTAGAATACAAAACAAAAACAAAAACAAAGCAAAGATAAAACAGACTCTAATGCTACAAAACAACACTAGGAACAACAAAGACAGATTTTAAAAAGTATAAGCTACTTTAAAAAGATATGACCAGATATTTATGTTTGTGATAGTTTAAAACACTTTTTAAAAAGAGGAAAAAGATATTTATAGGCAGAAAAAAAAAACCAGAAAAAGAAAAATCACTATTTGCCTAAAGCTCTTACATTCAATTGCAATGCTTAATATCTGTGTTTATATGGGTTTTTTTTCTTAATGTAGCTCTAAAAATACCTTTTGTGGATGCCAGATATGATGTTTTTACATTTCTTCCATTGCACCTTATGTGCCTATCATGACTACTAAGAAGGATCCCAAAGAAATGTATGACATAGCCCCTGCTGTCCAAGAGTATACACCTAGTATGCAAAATGGGAATGCACATACAAAAGCTGATTAGGATATAAGACAATATTGCAAAAAAAGTCTAAATAAGTGATCTTTTATTTGCTTTAGAAAGGCAATGAAGAAATAGTTTAAACTTAAATAATGAGATATGAACAGATATCTACCACTTCAATAAATTTTCAACCTCTGTGTGTGTATCTCCTCATCTGTAACACACACACACACACACACACACACACACACACACACACGCACACACACACAAAATGACACATCTATATTGCAGGGCTGTTGGGAACAGAAATTGGTGTTGAGAACCTAGCTGGCTATTGGAGTTAAAGAATGGAGGATCTATATGTATTTACATAAGCCAAAAGAGGAGAAATAGCTTGAATGATAGCAAAATTGGCTGGGTGGAGGGAAGGTGAGCTTGGACAAGCCATTTACTTTTTTGAGATTTCAGTTTTCCCACCAAGATACTGTGCATAATGCTCTTAGTACACTTCCTGATTAACCCCTCTCTCTCTACAACACATGATCTCAGAACCTACTGGCTTAAAACAACACTTATTTTGCTCCCTAGCTGCAGTATAGGTAGGGCTTAGTAGGGCTAGCTCTCTCTGCTCCACTGGGCATCAGCTCAGGCATCTGGGAGCCCAGAGGCTGGAATCATCTGAAGATTGTCTCCCTGCCATGTCTGGTGGCTGATGTTGCTGGAGCCTTAAGCTGGAGCTGTTAACCTCGCATGGCTTCTCCATATGGCTATATACTTTCTCACAACTGGTGGCTGGGTTCCAAAGGTGAGCACTTAAAGAGTAGCTGCTTCTGTTTTTATGACCTACTGTCTGAAGTCACATAGTGTCACTTTCTCCCACACACTATTAGCTGGAGTCCACAATGATTCACTTGAGAGAAAATAGGCTTCAGCTCTGGATGGGGAGTGATAATGATCCAGAAGAATGGGTAGAAATAGGAATCCTACTGTATCCATTTTTGGAAAATACAATCTGCCACACCTAGCATTCTTTCTAAGACATTTATAATTATTACTAGTAGCAGTATTAGTATTGGAAAAAGGAAGATTGATGTAAGATATCAATAATTAGCAAGGCATTCAGTGAACATGCATTTATTATGGTCATAAATATACTAAGACATAATTGCTACCCTCAAGGAACTTATCTCACAAACAATTATAACTCAATATGTTAAATTCTAGCACAGAGACTATGAAAATCAGAAAACAAATGAAAATGAATAAAGTTTCTTAAATTCTTAAAGATGAAGGAAACTTTCTAAACAAGGTGCCCACCATAGGGTTCAGAAGCAGATCCAAGTTTTGAGGCCTGAAACATATCCAGTTTGAAGCTCCTCTCTTTAGAAAAACAATACAGAAGAAGGAGCCCAAGATGGTGACTGAGAGAAACACTTCATCTCAAGCATTGTAAAACTCAAATTAAAATTGCCATAAAAGCAGCTTCTTGATGGAAAAAAAGCACCAAAAAAAGTGAACAAAGTAATGAAAATTGAAACATAGCTGAACAAAACTCAGAAAGCAGACCAAGGAGAGCAAAAGAGCCCGCACACACAGCACACACTGTGGTGGATTGGCCACCATTGAGCCAGCCACTCTGAGCAAGGACTACTAGCACTGAGGCATCTTAATGACCTCCTGCATACCCAGCAACCAGACATGGAGTAAGTAACTACAGAACTCCACACCCTAATCAGGCGGCATATCCCCACACAACTGACAGTGACCAGAATGCCTGGGATAACCAGTTTAAGCTTGCAGTAGGGATACACCAGCTCACCTCTCCCTCCAGAGCCAGAGCAGCACTCAAATGTAAGTTAACTGCATGGCCACAGGGGCTCCTATGGCAAACCATAGGCTCAGTCGCCAGCCCTTCTAGCAGTTGGAGAGTAGTAGAAGTGAGGGAGGGACCCAGAGTACATAGGGCATAGACACATCACAGGCCCCCTGGAAAATGCCCTGCATTTAGACTACACACCTGCCTCCTGCAAAGGCAGAAAGATAGAGGCACATGACCTGTGGAAAGCACAGAGCCTCAGGCTTACACTGGGTCCAGATCCAGTGATGCCTGCTGCCTACCTAGACAAAGAGCAGCACAGGGATAGGCCCTGTGGAGAGCTCAGAGACACAAGCTTGTAGCTGGAGAGACACGAGTGGAACTCAGTGCCTGCACTGACAGAGAGAGACATCAGGTCAGAGTCCAAACTATTGCAGGTGATCCACGAGGGGATCCACAAAAGGACATCACCTCTATAGGGCACTGAGCAACTAAGAATGCCTGAAACATGCTCAAAAATCTACTATAGTGAGCAGACATTTAAAAGCTGAAAATATCCATGCAGATCCAAGAGGACTATAGAGGCCAAGTCAGCTCTGTACTTACATACTTGCAGGGATTTTTTATCATTTTTTAACTCTGTTTTTGTTTTGAATTTCTTTGTTTTATTTATATTTGTTTGGATGGTTGGTTGTTTGATTATTTTTTGCTCATTTGTCTGCTGTCTTCCTCATCCTCTTAATAAGCAAAGATTCTCACAAACTAAAGGTGAAGGGCTGGAGCAAGGTAATCCATGCTAATGGAAATCGAAGACAAACAGGAGTAGCAAATATGGTATCAGATAAGTTAGATTTCAAGCCTAAGCTTATCAGAAAAGACAAAGCAGCTCATTTTTTATTGGTAACAGGAATTATTAAGCAAGAGGAAATAACAATTTCAACATTTATGCCCCAAACATAGGTGCAAACAAACTTTCCGTGCTATAAAGTCACACATAGATCCCAATACAATAATACTGGGAAACTTCAATACTCCTCTCACATCACTAGACTGATTTTCTAGACAGAAGATAGGTAAAGATGCTTCAGACCTAAACAATACGATAAACCAAATGGACTTATTAGACACATACAGAATATTTCACCCAACTAAGGCTGAATTCACATTTTTCTCAGCTGCCCATGGAACCTTCTCCAAAATAGGTCACATCCTAGGCCACAAAGCGAGTACTGGCAAATTCAAAAAATGTAACATAATTATCTGTGTCTTTTCAGGTCACCATGGAATGAAACTAGAAATCAACTATAAGAAGACCCAGAGTAACCACGTAAACACATGGAGACTGAACACCACATTGCTGAACAAGGAATGAGTAGTAGAAGAAGTAAGGGGAGAAATTTAAAAAGTTCTAGAAACAAATGAAAACAGAGACACAATGTATCAAAACCTCTGGGACACCTTGAAGGCAGTACTAAGAAGAAAGTTTATAGCACTGAGTGCCCACATAAGAACAGAAAATCAACAAATAAATAACCTAATAAGATAGCTCAAAGCCCTTGAAAAACAAGAACAGTCGAACCCTAAAGCCAGCAGAAGACAGGAAATTATGAAAATCAGAGCAGAAATTAATGAAGTAGAGAATAAAAAAAAATACAGAAAATCAACAAAACCAAAAGCTGATTTCTTGAAAAAATTAACAAGATAGATAAACCATTAGTCAACCTAACCAAAAGAAAGTATCAACCCAAATTACCAAAATAAAGATGACAAAGGTGATACTACCACCAACAGTGTGGAAATCCAGAGGATCATCAGAAACTACTTTGAAAAATTATACTCCAACAAAATGGAAAATCTAGAAGAAATTCACAAATTTCCAGACACATATACTCTTCCTAAATTGAGTCAAGAAGATATAAAAAACTTAAATCGACCAATAGCAATCAAAGAGATAGAAACAGCAATAAAGAGTTTACCATTGAACAAAAGCTCAGGGCCACATGGTTTTCCAAGTGAATTTTATAAAACCTTTATAGAAGAGCTAATCCCAATACTCTTCAATCTATTCCGTGAAATAGAACAAGATGAGACTTTCCCAAACACATTCTATGAAGCCAACATCACATTAGTACCAAAGCCAAATAAAGACAGCTTAAGAAGAGAAAATTATAGGCCTATATCACTGATGAACTTATAGGCAAAACAGCTAAACAAAATACTAGCAATGCACATTCAAACCACATCAAGAAAATTATTCACCATGACCAAGTTAGTTTCATCCCAGGGATGCAAGGCTGGTTCAACATACAAAAAACAATTCATGTAATTTGCCACATAAACAGAATCAAACACCCATTCATGCTAAAAGCACTGCAGAGAATCGGAACAGAAGAAACATACCTCAACATCACAAAGGCAATATACAATAGGCCCACAGCCAACATCATATTAAATGGGGAAAAACTGCAAGAGTTCCCACTAAAAACTGGAACAAGGTAAGGATGTCCATTATCACCACTTCTGTTCAATAGGGCACTTGAGACTCTAGACAGAGCAATGAGGCAAGAGAAGGAAATCAAAGGTATACATATAGGAAAAGAAGAACTTAAACTTTTCCTTTTTTGCAGACAACATGATACCATACTTAGAAGACCCATCCAAAAAAATATATAGAACTGATAAAAAAAAAAAACTCAGCAAAGTGTCTGGATATAAAATCAATCTTAAAAATCAGAAGCTTACCTGTATGCCAACCATAAATCTGCTGAAAAAGAAACCCAGAAAACCATTCCATTCACAATAGCACCCTGGAAAATAAAATACTTAGGGATAAACCTAACCAAGGAGGTAAAAAACTTCTATAAGGAAAACTATAAAAAGCTGAAAAAAGAAATCAAAGAAGAACTTAGAAGATGGAAAGATCTTCCATGCTCTTGGATAGGCAGAATAAATATCATCAAAATGGCCATTCTCCCAAAAGTGATCTACAGATTCAATGCAATACCCATTAACTTATCAAGATCACTCCTCACAGACATAGAAAAATCAGTCCTTAAATTCATTTAGAACAACAAAAAGTCCATAATATCTCAAGAAGTTCTTAGCAACAAGAACCATGCAGGAAGCATGACAATACCTGACTTAAAACTATACTACAAAGCAGCAGTAATAAAAACTACATGGTATTGGCACAAAACAGACACATAGACCAATGGAGTAGAATAGAAGACTCAGAAACAAACCCATACACTTATTGATTTTTGACAAAAGAGCAAAAAAATACACTGGAAAAAAAGATATCCTCTTCAACAAATGGTGTTGGCAAAACTGGTTAACCATATGCAGGAAAATGGAAAAAAAAAAAAAAAAACACTTCCTCACCTTGCACAAGAGTCAATTCAAGATGGATCAAAGACCTGGAAGTTAGTAGGCTGGAGACCTTGCAGGTACTTGAAGAGGGCATAGGTCCAACACTTTAACACATAGGCACAGGTAAAAACTTTCTTAGCAAGACTCTAAAGGCACAAGCAACTCAAAGGAAGATAAATACATGGGATTGTATTAAACTGAAGAGCTTCTGTGCAGCGAAGGAAACTATCAAGAACCTCAACAGAGAGCCCACAGAGTGGGAGAAAAATTTTGCCAGCTACTCTGATAGAGGACTAATATCTAGAATATACAGAGAACTCAAGAAACTCATAGCTAAGAAAACAAATAACCCAATCAAAACGTGGGAAGGGTTCAGAGAGTCTGGGAGGGCAGCAAGTGGAGATGGGATTTTATATTATGAACATCTGAAATTAACTGGAAGATTGTGAAAGCCAGTATATAATGATTAATGAAGCCTCGTAGGCACAAAGGCTTCAAGTGGGGAAACTGCTTGTCATAGACAAGCATTTGAGACCCTCAACATATTCGTCAATGTCCTGGACCAGATAATTGACATTTAGCTTTAGCTTTATTATTTCTGCTAAACACATTAATGTATCATTTATAATAGCCAAATATGCAAAATCTGAATGCTTAAAAACATGAAAATCATAAGGTATAATTTTGGCATACATCTTCTGTGGGACATTATTATGCAGTTATTAAACCATACTTATGAAAGTCTTTACAAACTGAAAAAAAAAACACTTGAAATTTCAAGAGAAAACAGGTTATAAAAATGTGTATTTGTATATACATAATTATACTTATAAGTATATATGTATATATTTAAGTACATAGAAAATTACTGTAAGAAATTACTCCAATAATGTAAAATGACACCCTTGATTGGTGTCATGAGGCAAATATTTTTTGCTTCTCTCTTGTATATTTTCAATAATGTGCATGTATTGATTTAATGTTTGTGTAAAAAACATTGTTTAAAACCATCATGTTCACTTTGCAAGTTCTCTTACCACCTCTTCTGAAAAATTTCTCTGATGCCTCACCCCTTTCCCTGCTCCCAATGCCCCCAGGCCAGAGAGGCACATGTTCCTTCCTTCAAAAACCATTAGAACTGGTGTTTGCCTCTTGCTCCATGATCATATCCAGCGTCCTGAGCTCCCCAAAAGACACAGACCCCCACAAGAGTAGACTATGGCTGCAACTCCATTTCAGAGCCTTGAACATAGTTGGTGCTAAATAGTTGTTGAATTGAAATGGATTAAGAATATGCTGGCAACTGTGGACGTGTATAAGTTATTCAATAAGACTAATTGAGGGTTCCATAAGGGAAAGTAGAGGCCATTTTCCAGTAACCAGTGACCATACAATTTAAAGGATGACAATAATGATTCTAAGAGCTTTGGCATCTGCCAACATATTTTGTCCCTTCCAGGAGCTCTGTGAGGGCAGCTATTTTTACCCACTGTGGCTGGGATATTTGTGAAGTGATGATATTCCTTACCTTATAGAATTGTTGCAAGATTAAATGAAATTGCCTATATAAAGTGCTTATGTGCCTGGCACGTTGTTTTGTTTTCTGCAATTTGTTCACAGTCACAGAGTTTAGCAAAGTACTAAGAGGATCTTTTCAGTCCTATCTCTCCCTTTCCACTGTGCCACAATAACTGGCTGGAAAGCAACTCTCTTTCCTCCCTCCTGAAGATTTCTGGTGCTAATCTGCCCCTGTAGCTGACACGGGTGAACAGCCTCTGGATGCTTTGTGCTTTTTTAGTTCAATGATTCAGTCACTTCTTCAGTGACCCCGATCACTATTACGGTTCCAGAAAAGACAATTAGACATTTTGAAAACTGAAGATTATCATATATTTAGTATCAGCAGCCCACAAACTTTCCAATAATAAATGTGGTTCTTCCTAGAATGAACACACCTTTTACATGCATCGTCCTGATGATGACAGCATTCATTTACTGAAGGCCAGCAACATTTATTCTACAAGGTCACCTGCCTAGGTCAAGGCATTTAATTATTGCACAAACCTGATGAGATATGTGTTAGCATCTCCATTTTTCACATGTATTCATTCCAGCTTAGGGAGGTCAAGTGAATTGCCCAATGCTTTTGAGCTAGCGAATGGCAGAACTAGGTCTGTTTGGCTGCAAGGGTCTGTCATGCTTGTTGCATTTACTATATAGGACATAATTAGTAAGTAAATTACCATAATGAAAAAATAGATACAAGCTGAGGTGAAACATCCTAACCTTTATGCCATCGCTGATTTTGCCATCTTTAGGTAGGGGGTTATGAGGGTAGGTCAGAAGAGGAGAGAAAAGTAATGTTATTTCCTTTCTAAATGGGTTTATTATTCACCTCCTACCAAAGAGTGAAAAGAAGTATCAAAAAACCAGAAAGCATCTGCACATGGTGACAATCTCAGTGCTTGTAATCCCAGTACTTTGGAGGCTGAGACAGGAGGTTTGCAAGTTTAAGGCAGCTTCAGCAACTTAGTAAGACCCTTGGAAACCTAGTAAGACCCTTTTTCAAAATAAAAAATAAAGATAAGATGGGGCTGGAAGTGTAGCTTGGAGGTATAATGCCTCTAGGTTTAATCCCCAGTATAAAACACAAACCAACCAGAAAGCCCATAATCAATCCAAGTCTAGTTTAACCTCAATTCCTCTCCAGGCCCTCCAAGACTAGGATGCACATCATCAGTCTTTCTTTTTGCAGTCCTTGATCCTCTGTTCTCCTCCCTCTCCCAGTCATTCTGTCAGTGCCCTCCCGCCACATCCGCAGTCACCACAGGAACATCTGTGAAAGGGGAGTAAACACACTCCTAGTGAATGAGAAGTGGAGGGGACAAGGAGAGGAGCTGTGAATCTGTCAGCCTCCCCTCTTTCTTGTTGCCATCAGCCTGGAGGCAAGAGGAACAGGCATGGTGATGACTAAGGGGGAGAAAAATCCTGTGGCACCTGGGGCTCAGGTTGGCTGGGATGTAGTAATCTCTTCTCTTTCCAGAGGTGGTAGGCAGAATAATCACGCTCACTGCTCCTGAGAGCTGAAAGTTTGGGTTTTCTCCTTCTGTGCAAACTGCAGCGCTGCTTTTACCACTTGCCAAGGGCCAGCTGCCAGCTCCTTTGGGAGGCATTGTTTCTTCCCAGAGCAGGGGTGGAGGGATGATGGAGCAAGTCTCACTCTTTTCTTTCAGGAGAGCATTTTGTTCCTTCCGCTGTCAAGAAGCTTTTGTACAGACAGGTCTTTATTCCCAGGGCAGTAGAATTGGATACAAGCATTAGACATTTGCCAATTCTTGATCACTCTTCTCGTCCATTATACTTTGTTCTCTTGAAATTTGTTTAGACCATGTCTTTTCCTGCAAAAGCTTGGAGACTTTTTTTAACATGAGGTTTATCCACAGTTAGGATATAAAATAGGAGTACAGAAGAGAAAACTCAAGTCAAAGTAGGAAAAAACAGTCAATATTTTAAAGCAAAGCTGTTGTCATGAGGCTTTAAAAATGATCTCAGATTCTTACCAGCTAAGGCAGTAGAGGAAGCATGATGCTATATAACCATCATATGAGGCATCCAAGAGGAGCGTGACTAATGTCAAATGACCATTTGGGGCATTTCGTTACACCTGTTTTAAAAAGTTTCAGGCTGGTCATTATGGCCATGTAACATGGAGCAGGGCTCTGGGGCTCTGATGAGCCATTTGTATGAATGTAAGAGAACAGATTCAAAATTATTTTCCATGGAGAATCCTGACCCAGTGAAAGAATAGGTGGACAATCTTCTGTTTAGGATTCATCAGTTCTCTTAAGAAGATATTAATTCTGGCTCCTTTTTAGTTGGCTATTATAGCAAATAGTAGCACACTTAACTGATAACATATGTTTGATAAGGAATGTGATCTCAGACTTTTAATATCCTGTCTACCAAGTTTATGGGCAGAAGTCATATTCATGGGGAGTGAGTCAAAAGATTTCTAGTCTATCTTCTTATAGATGCACAAAACCTAACATTGGATGAAGTCAAATCAGCTGGGGCATGTAAGCCAAGATGGTATTGAGCAACTTCTCCCAATGCTCTACAAGTCCCTTCTCTTAACTGCTTAAAATACTTTTACAGAATTATCCCCTGCAATTCCATCATCCTGCAATGGTAGGTGGGAAAAATAAATAAGTAAATATCCAACTAAACCCTTTGCTGTATCTACCTTCAGATATTGAGGTGGTTCTTTATTGGAGAACCCTGGAGAAAAAATGTGACTCTGATATGAGAAATAGGTGCCTTTCTTTCAAGAAACCACTTGTTCTCATATTTTGGAGACATATGTTTCTACCATAGTTTGGTAGAAATAATCTGATATCTTGCAGAATCAGCTGAATTGATGATCACAAAGCAGAATCTGGGTCCCAAGGAAAACAGGGTATCACTGCTTGAATTAGTGTCAGTGCTGAGGTTGTTGGAGGAGACCACGATGCTCTCACTGTGCCTCACCTTTTTAATACAGTTTGAATTTTTAATTTTGCAAAGTTTCCTTTATTTCATTAAGCTGTCTAGTTATTTCTGGAACAAGGTAGGATATAATAAGCATGCTTATTAAAAGAAAAGAGGAAGCATATTCCTCAAGAGAGATAAAGTTTTCCTCTGGCACTAAACTCTCTCTCAAAAAAGGAAGGAAGCATGATATAGAGGCCATTAAAATCATAATGGACAAGGTCCTTGATGATCATTTTTATAATAAGTACAGATGCTGCATTTCTATGCCTTTTTTTTCTTTGTAAACGAATTATTTGACAAAATTTAAGGGCCTAGGAAATTTCTAGCGCCCATCAACAGCAAAATGGATAAATAAATCCTGATACAATCACATTCACATATAGAAATACTATACAACAATAACAAGGAGTGATCTCAGCTACATACAACAACGTAGGTAAATTTCACAATCACATTATTGATTTTAAAAAGACAGATACAAAAATATATATGGATGATTCCATTTATATAAAGTTCAAAGTCAGGCAGAGCATCCAGGGTGCTAGGGGTCAGAATAATTGCTTCCTCTGGTGGTGGTAGTTCCTGGAAATGATACAAAGTGGGCTTCTGAGATGCTACTATAGGTTTGTGTCATGATCTGGGGGCTTTCACATGTTTGCCTTGTGAAAATTAATCACACTGAACATTTATGATTTGAGTATTTACCATTACATGTGACTGTTCAATGAAAAGTTTTTAAAAACAAAGCAAAATGATGATGATCTATACTAAGTGAGGACAATGAAGACCAGGCTCAGCATTGGAATTGGCCATAAATTTGATTTACACTTTACAGCTTCAGTCTTTGAAGGACTAAACAACCAAACCCCACTTTGAAACAATTTCTTGCTTCTTTGAAATTGTGCATGATCAATGATCATGATCACATGACCAGTAATCATTATTTATAATGATTGCATTATAATAATATGAATGAGATACATCATTTGATTTTATTGCAGTTTTCAAATATGGGAGTACATTCTAGATGTAATGAGAAAAATCCCTTCATGTGGTTTACATGTTGATAATTAGTCAGTTATTGTATGATGCATATTTATTATTGCAAAAGTAAAATGTTTTTGGCACCAAAACCAATTTTGCCTTTCAAATGGTTAAACAGATAGAAAAAATTAGTCGATGATATAAGTACTAAAAGAGTATGTTAGCTAGTTAACTTACATCCTTTTAAGCTAAGGAACTATTTAAATATGAAAATTTAAATAACAATACAAAGCAGAATAATAGAGACTCAATTATAATACTAATCTTTGTAGAATTGTTTGGTGTGTTAGCATCCATTTCATTAAAAAATCTTTAAGGGTTTTATTTAAATTGTTATTTAATTCCATTTAGGCCAAGAGACTTTTAAGAAAAAGTCTTATTTGGGTATTCTTCACATCTTGTAATGACAAATTAAAAGCAGAATGTCAAATTTACCATATCAAAATTTCATAAGGAGGAAAAACTCCAAAATCATGTATAATAACATTTACAATAAATTGTCATTGATACAGATAAAATGAAAAATAAAAAAGAATATGAAGAGGAAATCATTAGACAAAAATAAGGAACCCAAATACATTTTATGCTCACCAAAATTTGAAACAATTGACTTGTCAAGACTATTGAAGGAAGATAGTCCTTATAATCTCCCCACCCCATAGAAGCTAAACTTCTTTTTTTTTTTGCAGTACTAGGGGTTGAACTCAGGGGCATTCTACCTACAAGCTATACCCCCAGCCCTATTTTTTTTTTATTCTTTATTTTGAAACCGAGTCTCACTAAGTTGCAGAGTGCCTCACTAGGTAGCTGAGGCTGGCCGCGAACCCAGATCCTCCGGTCTCAGCCTCCGGAATGGTGGGGTTATAAGCGTGCACCACCACGCCCGGCTTGAAGCTAAACTTCTAAACAAAGAGCTTGTCAAGATGATGGTACACCACACATTAGTGATGTATACTTTTCAGTACTTAAAGGTAGAAAGCTTTTGAGATTTACCAATTTGTTAGTCCTAATAGATAAGTTCCTCCCAGAAAACTGTTACTGAAAACCTTTTTCTCTGTATTGTATTCTGTTGAGAACAAAGTGTGTTGATTCTATTAAGTAAATTAAAGTGAGTTACTATGCAATTCTTGTACTATAATGGCAAACTTTTAGAATTTGACTATTAAAATTTTAGAAACAAACTTTGACACTGGTTTATCTTTAAATATATCTGATGTATTCTTATGCCCTAGAAGTTCATTCATTGATGGTAATATTTGGCTTTCTCTGAGCACTAACCTGGCCAAGCTTTTGTTCAGTCAACATTTGTATTTTTGTAGCACATGTAACTTAAGCACCATGTAGAGAAGGAGAATGTGTCTGGAGTCTTATGATCAAAGTATTTGGTCTTCTGAAAGTCTGTTGAACCCACCTTGAGGCTTTTGCACTTGCTATCTTCCCTGTCTGAAGCACTTTCCTTCTGGGTCTTCATATCACAAGTGCCTTGTCACCATCCATGAATTAGATCAGAGTCTCTGATCATCCCAGTGAAAGGAGAAATGCACCCAGCCCACAGTCACTCTCCATCCCAGGCCCAGCACCCTGTATTGCTCTGTTCCTCTGAGGACTGGTCACTACCTGAAACGACAGTGTCCCCCCACCCCACCCCAAGTTCTTTCTGTTTCTGCCCAATGAGGGTCCCAGCCCAGAGGATGGTTGTGAGCATAAACTCTTCTGTCCTGCCCTCCTCCTCACTGCACACCCAAAGCTCCTGCACAGCACTTGCCTTCAGAATCTAAGGCTCCATCACCAGCAGAGAAGGTGGAAAAGACACAGCTGGATTTTTTTGCTGTTGTTGTTTATTTGGTTTGTTTTTTGTTTGTTCATTTTTGGTACTAGGGATTGAACCCAGGGGCATTCTACCTCCGAGCTATGCCCCCAGCCCAATTTTATGTTTTATTTGGAAACAGGGTCTCGCTAAGTTGCTGAGAAAATTGCTAAGTTGCTGAGGCTGTCTTCCAACCTGTGATCATCTTGTCTCAGCCTCCCAAATACTGAGATTTCAGGCATACACCACCACACCTAAGACACAGCTTTAAGACCAACCAGCAAAGTAGCAAGCCCTGACTCTGCCATCTACTAGCTCTATGACTTTGTATAATAAGTTCTTATCTCACCTAGCTTGCATAGAATATTACTGTTTAAAAGCCAGATTTTATTTTTTAAGCTGTGTGGTAAGGTATACAGTTGTTTTGTTTTACACATGATAGAATCATTAATGTTCTTTCTATACACTTAATGTTTAATTTAAAAATATATGAAGCACTAGTACAGAGCATATAATTAACAAAGGTGAGCTTCCTCCCCTGCCTCTTTTCTTCTATTCATTTTGAACATGATATTTTTCCCTGTCTAAAATGTCCTCTTGCTTTTCCAATCCCCTTTTCTAATAAGTTACAGTTCATCATTTTATCTGTTCAAGGAAGTCCTCCCCGTGCCACTAGTGAAGCAAGTCGCTCCTTATTTCTGCAATACCTTGAATATGCCAAGGTGGCCCGTAATCATTATCTGCATGCCTATCTTCCTCTCTCCACTGTAAGCTCATTGAAAACATAAAGATCTTAACCATATCTTTATCTTCAGGACCCGCCTCAATCTCATTGGCATATTAAGGACTTGGCATTTCTCATACTCATAAAGCACTGATAAATACTCATGTATGCATGCTCAGATGAATTATTTAGTCTCTTTGTACTGCTCCTTGTTTGCTTCCTTTGTAAAACGGGGTCTGTGTATGCAAACTCCATTACTTCCTTTGTAAAATAGGGCTCATAATATTACCCATCTTATTAGGTTATTCTGAAGTATAACTTTAAGAGCTCTATAAGGGTAGAATTGCATGTATTTTTCTCACCGTTGAATCCTCAATACATTAAACAATGTCTGACATGTGTGATAGGCATTAAATGAATATTTCTAGCATGAAAAAATTCATATAAACCATATAAAGTGTTTGGCATGGTGCTTAACCTATACTTGCTCAAAAAGTGTTAGCTAATATTAGTACCTCTTGCTACACTTTTAGTGTCCGTCTCATTGAATACACATGGCAACTGGAAAAATTAGCACTCTTTCAAGAGTCATGTTGGTCATGTAGCAATTCCCTTAGTCACCTGTACCCAACCCTTCCTCATGTAAAGACCCTGTGTGCCTTTCTCAGATCCCAGGGAAGACTGCCTCTTCTGAAGGACTTTAATCCCCAGTGCTAGGGTCCCCTCAATAGAGCTCCTAAGACCCCAACTGTTCTATGAGCTTTCTGAGGCGCTTTCTGCTACCTATCTCCACAATGCATGGTTGGGTCCATCTACTTAATGAGCTTCATGTTTCACCTTGTGATCCACTGCCTTTAATATTCCCTTTCCCCTATGTACACATATATGGCCCATCTTCAATCTCCTTCTACCCTACATCAATTCCTTTACTTCCTTTGCAGAATTTTGCCAATAATTTACTAGATTCCATCTTTAGGGTTTGATTCAATTCAATCCATTTGAAGTGCACAAACATGTATTAAGACCTTATTTTTACCCTATTTTTACCCCTTTGATTTCCTTCTCTTGCCTTATTGCTCTGGCTAGAGTCTCGAGTACTATATTAAACAGAAGAGGTGATAATGGACATCCTTGTCTTGTTCCTGTCTTTAGTGGGAACTCTTGCAGTTTTTCTCCATTTAATATGATGCTGGCTGTGGGCCTATCGTATATTGCCACAATTATTTTGAGGTATGTTCCCTCTATTCCAATTCTCTGTAGTGCTTTTAGCATGAATGGGTGTTGGATCTTGTCAAATGCTTTTTCAGCATCAATTGAGATGATCATGTGATTTTTGTCTTTGAGTCTGTTTATGTGGTGAATTACGTGTATTGTTTTTCGTATGTTGAACCAGCCTTGCATCCCTGGGATGAACCCGGCTTGGTCATGGTGTATAATTT
>PVLC010003265.1:10424-99233 GCA_004027655.1 Graphiurus murinus | reverse complement strand
AAGTTTGTTGGTGCCATTTTTTTCCAGGAGCTAAGGTGATCATTAGCATTGTTTCCCAGTAAAATATTAATTAAGGCATGTGGTTGTTATTTTAGACCTAATGCTGGTGCACACTTAATAAACTACAAGATAGTGTACACATAACTTTTATATACAATGAGAAATCAAAATATTTGTGTGATTCACTTTATCATGATATTCATTTTATTTTGATGCCCTGAAACTGACCCTGTATTGACTCCCAGTCAGGCTTATACATGCTTTACCCAGCATGTAAATATTTACTTAAGTTAATAAACAAGGTTTAGTTCATAAGTCAAGGTTTAGTATCGTCCCCGGCGCCGGGCCCTCAACCTCGAGGACCCAGTGGAGACGATAATCACCCGTTGCTGGTTCAAGCTTCTTTTATTGTACCTCTCTCTATATCTCTCTCTCTGGGACCGAGGACGTTACCCAAACAGTAACAATAACAGTAACAGTAATTGTTCTCTTAACCCTGACAGTAACTGTCTCTCTGGCTGCAATCGTCTCTCTCACCCCCTCTCGTTCTCCGTAACCATTCATCGCAATCGTAGTCATCCATCCATCCATCCTTCCATCCATCCTTCCATCCATCCATCCATCCGTCCATCTATCCTATCAATCTAGGGCGAGAGGGGTGGAGACTCTTAAAGCCAAACAGGGCTTGAGCCACGAGATGCCTGCATCCAGCTCTCACCTGGGAGCACTCTCAGGCCATGGGCTCTGGTGTGCTGGTGCATGTGCTCTAGCATGGCACAGCCCTAGGATGTTACCACCTGCAGCTGCTCCCGGCACTCTGCCAGGCGCCATCTTGAGGCGAGGTCTAGCCAGCCCCCGCTAAGACCCCAACAGTTTAGGACATGGGTGGAAAACTTTCTCTCTAAAAGACTAATATAAAATATTATAGACTTTGTGGGTTATATGTTGTGCTAGATGGAATAACCACCTCTCAAAGAGGTCCAGGACATGAGAATATTTGATGTTACGTGGGAAAGGGAAGTTATGGTTGATAATCAGTTGATTTTATCACAGGGAAGTTATCCCAATCATCTGAGTGGGACCAATGTAATCACCAGGAATAAATAGAAAAAGGTGACAGAAGAGAAGAGCATACGATGAGATGTGAGGTGTAAGGAAACCTCACATCTCTTGCTGGCTTTGAAGATGGGACAGAGGGCCAAGAGCCAATGAATGGCAGTCTCTGGAAACTGGAGAAGGCAAGGAAATTGAGTCTCCTCTGGAGCCTCTAGAAAGGAATGCAATCCTATTGACACCTAGATTTTAGCTCAGCGAGTTGAACTTTTAACATACAAAACTGATAATAAGTGTGTTTTCTGCCATTAAATTTGTGGTAATTTGTTATAGCAGCAACAGACAGCTAATACATAAGATCTCTGTTACAACTGCTCAAATCCATAGCTGGTGCATGAAAGCAACCATCAGCTATGTGTAAAGAAATGGGAGGGTCTGTGTTCAAAAGAATCTATTTACAAAAGTGAATGGTTAGCCAGATTTGGCCTGTGGAATACAGTTTGCTAACTCTGGTTTATGATTTAGGGCAAGCTTACGTTTATTTTGTGGACAGAGATAACGATGTCTATGATAATAGAATAAAGGTTAGGGCAAATATCAATGGGAATTTTGTAGATAGAATGAGGGAAAACTAATAATTATTGAGCATCTATTATGTTATAGATACCTCTCTAAGTATTCTCATGTTTGTGTGTTCAGACCTTGAAATAATAAATTGGGATTTATATTATTGCTCTAATTTTTACAGTTGAGGAAATGAATTTCAGAGAGATTAAGAAATCTAGGTTTATACATTAATAAGCCAGGTTTTGAACCTGTCTCCCTAATTTTAGGTACCCTTATCCACACTTTTATATTGGGATGCTTTCTCATTTGTTCTTGGTTTGCTATTTCTGAGTCCCCATCATAGTATGATATGCTGACAATGTGAACTAGGCTGAATTGGAGAGGCTTCTTACATTTCGATCCTTTTTATGAATTCAAATTCAGTGATAAAACTCAGCCTGTGCCTTTTCCTATTTTGTCAATGTTGGAACTTCATATATCCTTGTCCACTCTTCAAAGGAAAGATAAAATAGTTGATTGAAAGAAAAGCAGCAGGTAATGGCTAATTTGATATGTGTTTGAATGTCTTATTGAAGTTAAATGGCATTAGACAAACAAATGAGTATATGTTTTCAGTTTGGAGTAGAGGATTTGAGTGCATACTCAGCAAAGGATCTTTCTCTACATTTCATTGCTTCTCTGATGTAAAGATTGATCAATGCATTGATCTTAAGAACATAGTTATTGTTAGCAATACTCATATTTGAAATGCTTTTTCTTGGTTAAGTTTTGGAAAGTCCATCTAATGCCATGACAAAGGAATTAATAAATTTAGAACAAATTCCACTATTATATCCTGAAACTAATAGTATTAAACATTTATCAGTCTGAGAAGCCAACAAGATGGACTAAATATCACATGTGTAAGCATTAACATAAAGGGATAATGTTTCATGATTATCTTAATAAAGGATTTAACAAATTAAACAGTCTTCCTGATTATGGGGCATCTTAGGGCAAGAGTAGAAATTTTGAAATCTGATCTTTCTTACTGCAAAGCTTATGCTGACTTCAATATATGAAATGCTTTTTCATCAGTAACTAACATGAACAAAGTAGAAAGTGTAAGATATCATAAGAGGTAGCTAAGAATAGTGTCAGGGAGCCTTAAAGAGGCATTAAGTAACTTCCTCTCTGCTCTAATCTTCTGAGAGCCAATATGGCGTAGTAAGAAAGGCAGGGCCTCTTGAACATAAATACTGGTACTGCTCCTTATTAGTTGTATCACCTTGGAGAAGTTTCCTAACTTTTCTCCTCAAATTTCCTATTATTAAAATGATTATAATGCTTTCCTTTTCGGATTGTTGGCAGAATGGGATGAGATAATATTTGCAACACACTACCATGTAGGGCGAGATTAATAAAAAGATTTCTCATCTTCTAATGGCACATCTATCTCTACCTTTCAATTCAATACTTAGTTAATTTATCAGAGTTTTCACGTACCTTAGTACTCTCTCCACAACAAGTTTTAAGCTCCCTGAACATAGAAGCAGCATCTTCAACTACTTATGTATTTCAAATAACACTTACCAGGGCTTATGATGGTGGCTTCATTTTTCTTGATGAGAAAATTCTTTGATTTTTTTCCCCCTGGATCTCAGGAAAATCCCTGGCAGTGGGAATGACAATGAATGACAATGGTGATGCTCTTGCTGACAGAGCAAGTTAGTTATAATAAATTTGGCTGTGTGTGTGGAAGATGGATATCTTCCAGGTCAAAGGTCAATTATGTTAAGCCTCAAGATCAACAAATAAAATGAAGTTAAAATGTTTACATACTTAACTTTAGAAATCAAATGACATTCTATTCTAGATATTTTCAGTTGTTTTCTTGATGTTCTTTTCTATTCTTTTTTTCTGCTCACAAATAAATGCTATTACTGAAATAGGAATTATTAGAAAATAAGAGCTAGAAAATCATTTTTCAAACTAATGTTATATATTTAAAAACTAAAATGGATTTGTCAGGTACTTTAAGGGTCAGATTTCTAGATTGTTTTTTAATAATCTAAACTTCATAACTTATAAAAACCTATTCAGACAAGAGGCTCAGTGGCCTCTGGGAAAAGTGTTGAAAATGAATTTGAGCAAAGCAGAATATTATATAAATAAGTCTCTTAATGTGTGAATTCTAAAGAGATGGTGGTGAAATGGGAAATATACATTCGTTATTAACAACTGAGGTTAGAAAGGCATTTTGATTTACAACGGAGGCGGATTGCAATTTCACTTTCCACTGGGTAGGCAGAAAATGGGCTCTGCCTCATTACATTGTGAGATTAGTGTTTGTGCTGAATCCCCATCCAAGTGAACTAAGTGAGTCATTGAAGGCTGAATTATTGGGTTTCTTTCCAGGAAGCTTTCAACTCAGATGGAGTCTACTGCTCATCCTTCCTCTTTCTTGCCCCACTGGCTTATTTTTTCCTTGTTAGAGATTCAGCTGTGAGCAGGTACAATGAACATTTTAAATCTCCTCATACTACCGAGTCCAACTTACTTGTTTGGAGGCAAAGTTGCCCATCTCTAGCCAACTTCCATGACTAGCCAATTTAAACTTTCCAGAGACAGGACATAATAGGTATGGGAGAAATTTGGATGCTGCTGAAAATTCCTATTTCTACACACTCAGTTGTTGGACCATTCTGTACTTGCTTTATTATAAATTTCTCTCCAAATCAGCTTAAAATAAACAACTATTTATTGAACTCATGATTTTATGGGTCATTAATTTGGGCTGGGGTTGGTTGGATGGTCTCATACTTTGCTGATCTTGGCTATATTTTTGCATGCATATGTGGTTAGTAAGGTTTGGAACAGGGTCTCACTAAGTTGCTGAGGGCTTTGCTAAGTTGCTGAGGTTGTTCTTGAACCTACAATCTTCCTGTCTCAGTTTCCCAAGTACAGAGGTTATAGGTGTGCTCCACCATGCCCGGCTTACTTCTTTTCCTTCTTATCTCAGTCTACATTTTTCATTACAGCTACTATATTCTGCTATGCCACTTGATTTCCCTTTTAAATCCAAAGTTCTTATCTCTCTATGTGTATGTATATGTTGTATGTATTTCCCATACATGCCAAGCATTTAAAACAGTGTGTGGTACAGAATAGGCAGTTGAAAAATATTTGTTGAATAAAAAAATGAATTCTGACAAAATTTTTTTATATTTACCATCCTGTCCAAATGATTTTCTCGGCTTGTTCTAAGTTAAATACATACAATGTTTCGATTGGCAACTCAATTTATTTTTGTAGACCAGTTGAGTTTAGGAGAACATGATTGTTTATAAGGAATACAAGCACAATATATAAAACTAAAACTGAGCTATTTTGAAGAAAAGCACATAGTTACACAAATATTAATATGTAGATTTCCAGAATTCTGCACTGAGAAAAAAGAAATGTCTTGGGAAAATGATCAACTATGGAGCATACTATGCACATGAATTACTACTTAGCTCTATTTCAATAAGCTTTGTGGCTGCGTAGTTTTGAGATAGAAACCTTTGCCTTTTGCTTTTCAAATCATTCTTTGCAAAGTCTTAACCTGACCTGCCATGTCCACTTACTTTAATGAAACATGAAGTTGCTTAAAATGAAATTTCTCATCTCCACATTCTGTTTCTTTGATTAATTTAGTGTTGGCATTTAAGCATGATTACATTCCCCTGGGAATCAGTGATGTTTTAGGCAATTTCATCTGTTTAATTTACATTTTGTTGAAAGACTTAGGAAGGCAACTGCTTTTTAAATCAAGATCCCCAAATGTCCATGCATCCTGATTATAGCTGATCTTTCTATTTTCATTATGCTTTCATGAGTTGAACTTATTAAAATATGAAAATAAAGGAAAGCAAATCCACCATGTCAAATAAAATGCACCACTGCTCTCCACTCTCCACACAGAGATGCTTTTCCATCATGCCTCCATGCTTTTTAAATTAAATATCAAGTTTTGCACAGCCACCTCAGAGACATGATCATGGTGTGCAAAGTTTTGCTTTGCCTCATCTGGATTGTATTTGATTTAGTGCTTATTACCAGTAAGACTATTCTATGATCAGAAAAACAAATATTTGATTATTTTGGCCAAGGTGATTTTTAACCAATATTCTATCATTGCTTTTTTCCCCATCATCATTTGTAATAAAAATAATGAGAATATAAATCCTCATTAAGAGATTTGTTTCACACATTTTCCATTCTTTTCACTTGGTGGCATAAATTGCAGAAGATAGAACAAGAATCATGGTGTTTCTAGAATTGATGGAATATTAGAGATTATCTTACTTTTATTATTTTCCATTCCATTTTGCTCCATTCCATTTCCCCATGGGGAGGGAGTGGTCATCAAAAGCTAGAGGACAGCCGTGGTGGTGCACGTTTGTAATCCCAGCATTCGGGAGGCTGAGACAGGAGGATCCGGGTTCGAGGCCAGCCTCAGCTACCTAGTGAGGTACTCTGCAACTTACAACTTAGTGAGACTCGGTTTCAAAATAAAGAATAAAAAATAGGGCTGGGAGTATAGCTTGGAGGTAGAATGCCCCTGAGTTCAATCCCCAGTACCGCAAAAAACCAAACCAAAACAAACAAACAAACAAACAAACAAAAAGCTAAAGGACAGCAGGGCATGGTGGTACATGCCTGTAATTCCAGTGCTTGGGTGGCTGAGACAGGAAGATCACAGGTTCAAGATCAGCCTCAGCAATTTAGTGAGACTCCTTCTATGCAAGGGGTAATTACACTTTAGACATTTGCTCAGTTAGTGATACAAAATACCTTGAGAAATTCCCAGTAACAGAATTAATAGTAGCTTCTCATTGCATCTTGGAGACAGAATCCTTTTCTCCAGCAAGGCTACAGGGAAGGAATCTGAGTGCAAATTGCTGTCCTTGTTTCCGTGGTTCTACTCCAAAACATTTGACATCCCTTCAGCCATCCTACTTTCTTTCACAGCATCATCTCTCTGGACCCCAGCTTTACACTTGCCTTCCTAGCCAAACTGCTTTACTTTCTACTCCCGAAATTCAATGTACAATTTGCTGAATGTGGACATCAATATCCGTAATGAAGTTTGAATATTTTGCTGTCTTGCAGTTTCCTCTGCCAGCTTCATCAGCCCATTGTCTTTAAATTTAGTCTCGCAAAGTTTCAGGACATAAGCAAATGCCAATAAGTTCTTTGTCAGACAGTAACACATGTATCCTCTACTCCATTTTCCTATGGAGTCCTCTTTGCCCTCCCAAATCTCCTGAGCACAGTCTCTACCATCCACCTTTCTAGCTACATCCTGGCTCTTCTAATTTCCTCTCACAAAACAATTCCAAGGACTCACAAAACACACAGCCAGACATAGATATAGCAGCGATAACCTCATTTCTCTGGTGTTAATTTCTGTGTTAGTCAGCGTTGTCACACTATCATCTGAAGACCTGACCATATAACTTTGAAGGAGAAAGATTTACTTGCTCATGGTTTTAGTTCATATGAGATGGGGGAACCACAGATCTCAGGGAATAGTGGCAAGAAATGGAGACAGGGAGAGCCTAAGACTTTTCTCTCACACCATGAAAGCTGGAAGCAAGAGTGCAAACAAGGGGAGAAGGAACTATAAATAATCACACCCTCAGGGACCCACCTTTTCCACCATCCAGATAAATCAATTACATGTCAAACCTTGAGCTTAATACATGAACACCTCAGGGGGCACTATATATCTAACCATGACAACATCTGAATATTAACTATCTTCTCATCTGTTTATTTTTGTTTAGTCTTACACATATTTCTGCCTTAGTTCCTAGGACAAATTGTGATTCTAAGCCAGGACTGGGTTTGAGTTCTGACTTTACCAATTCCTAGCTAGGTTACCAGGGCCACTACATATGTCTGTGCATTCGACTTTAGAAACCATTAAGTATTAAATAGTTGTCCCAAGATACTCGGTCTTACAGTACCAAACTTGAATTTTTCTTTTTTGCTTCATGTTTATTGCCAAGAGGTTCTTATATAGTTAACATAGTTAATGCTACATTTTCATTACTTTTTATCATGTAACTCTAATGAGAAGAGTGAAGGTATGTGTTACTTAAGAGAACTATTGTGCTGGGGGCAGTGGCACATGCCTACAATCTGAGTACTTAGGAGACTAAGATAGGATTGCAAGTTCAAGGCCAGCCTCAGAAGCTTAGAGAGATCCTCTTTTAAAATAAAGAAATTAAAAAGGGCTGAGATTGTAGCTTGGAGGTAGAATAACCCTGAGTTCAATTCCTGGCACCCTTCCCCACCCACATGTCATTGAATAGGATTCCTACTTATTTCACTTGGTGAAATTAGTTATGCTGTGTAAGGAGTACACCCTCAAATTGTGCATGCAAATTTCCGACCTGTACAGGTGGCTCCTGATACTCTCAGAATGAGAGGCTAGGGTCAACTATGGAGTTAGAGAGCACACACTCCTCCTCAGGCTTCCTTCACTTCTAACAGTGACTGCAAGTTTGGAGAAGGGGCTGTCAAAGCTACTCTTAAGTTAGATAATTGCTAGAAAGAATTTATCATGTAACTCTAATGAGAAGAGTGAAGGTATTGAACTCAATGAAGGCTGTTATGTTCAATAGTTATGGCCTACTATAGGGATTAAGACTAGTCAAAAAAAGATAGAATAGAGTTCAGAGAGTCACAAATGTGAAGCTTTCATTGTCCTTTCCTCCTGAAATAAGGATGTGTTATGATCTTAGGAGTGATGTGAAGAAGCACTATGCATAAAGTTTCCAACAAGGGAAGTTCACCCAAGCCTTGGTGTTCAGATCAGGGTTTCCTTACATGGGCATGATTGATTTACTGACTGGCCACAAGGTTGATCTCAGTGTCTAGTTTCCATTTGGGACCCAAAGCCCTTACCTTAAACACAGACTTTGTCCAGGTCAAAGAATCTATTGTAAATCACATTGTTACTATCTGGTTAGCTTGAGTCCCCAAGGCAAACACAGACACTTTAACCACCAGAATCCAGGACAAAGGCCAGATCTCTTTTGGGGCATGACTAAATTCTTGTAACATACTAGGAAAAAATGTCTTCATTTCGATTCATCTCTATTCTTTCATTTATAGAATAAAACTAATCGTGTGTTATTTTTAGTATTATATTGTGGTTAATTTTAAGCATATAAATTACCTAAGAATTATAAAACTAGGAAGAGAATGCTTTGCATTATTCTTCCTTCAGTGTATTACCCCCTCAATGCACAATTAGCCCTCTGTATTTATGGGTTCTGTATCAATCAGCAGGTTCTGCATCCATAGGTTTAACCAACAGCGGGAATGAAAATATTTGAAAAAGAAAAAAAATGCATCTGTATTAAATATGTTCAAGCTTTCCCACTAGCTATTATTTCCTAAACAATATGGTAAAACAACCATTTAAATAGAATTTGTTATATTAGATATTATAAATAATCTAGACATAATTTAAAGTGTGTGAGTGGATATGCATCGGGCATATGTAAATTCTATGATATTTTATATAGGGAACTTGAGCATCTAGAGATGTTAGTATTTGTGGGGGTCTTGGGACTAATCCCGCATGGATACCAAGGGGTAGGTCTATGTAGATGTAGGTTCTGCCAGCTCAAACTTGTTAATTTTGTCTTTGTTATCAACTCCAATTCTTTGGATTCACACAGCCCTATTCATCCTCATTGGATATTTTTCAGTATTATTTTAATTTTTTTATTTCAGGTTCATTTTCTGGGTTTTGTAATGACATTAACTCTCTTTAGGTTTTATCATATTCTCCCTATGCTTGAAGCTGAAGTCTTTTCTCAAAGACTGTGCCTCACTAAGTAGTCAGTTATCTAAGTAGAAGTTCTACTCTTGTTGCTATTCTAGAATCACTACAAAGAATTCTCTTACAATTTTCTTTATTTCAGTTAAGAGAGTTGCCATCTTGGCACAATAGTGTAAGTTTTTTTTTTATTATTCAAATGCTGGTATGCTTTTGTGCTTGGAAAAGGCCAAGATGAAAGATGTAGGGACTTTTTTATTTTTGAACCAATTGAGAAATAAGACAGAAAAGTAAATAAATAGGGTCCAACTTTTTTTTTTTTAATTGAAGTAATGTAGGCTTTGGAGAATGTGGCTTTTATCTGCAAACAAATGGTTTTTCTCTTACTGAATCCCTGGATTGAATAGATTTGGGTAGCTCTTAGGATGCAAGAAGAATGTATGCTTTCTGTAGGTGGATCCATTCCAAATGAGAGAAAGAAAAGATTTTGCTGAGCATGTTTGCTCTATTTCCCCCCAATCTCCCAAGAGAAAAATCACTCCTAAATCAGTCTCATCCAGGGGATGAGAGAGGAGAGAGGAGAGAGGAGAGAGAGAGAGAGAGAGAGAGAGAGAGAGAGAGAGAGAGAGAGAGAGAGAGAGAAATGAATGAGAATGAGTTTTATAATTGAACTTCCTATACATAGATGGAAATATCAGAAATAGTATGGTTGGATTATTGTGGTAATGGCCCACAATTTGCAAATGCCTTCTTTATCCATGACCTATGCTAGTGTCTTCTCACACAGACTCTGGATTTGGCTATGTGCCTTGGTTTGACTAATGGGAAAGTAGTAAATACCCAAGTTGTGGCTTCAGAAGTGCTTGTACTTTGGGGATTCACTCTCTTTTTCTGCTCTTGGAACTGAACGATGCCATGTGAACAAGAGCAGGTAGTGTGTTGGAGAGTGAGGACCATGTGGAGAAAGATCACAGTCATCATTGCTGCCATTGATGAGACCTACTAATTGACCACAGACCACATGAGAGAGTTCAGCAAAAGAATCCCCCAGCTGAGCCTAGTTCACTTTATAATTCCCCCTCCTCCAGTATTCTGATAGAAATAAATGATAATTTCAAGTTACTTAGTTGTTGCAGTATAGTAGGCAGCAGTAGAACTGACCAATGGGGAAGATACATTCCCCCCAAATAGGAGATTTATAGCTTTCATAGGAGTGGGGCAATATCTGTCAGAGACCCTATAAAAAGTAGTATTTTTATTATAAGCAAAGAAAGACTGAACTCTACTACACCATTCTTTCTGCAAGCTACAACAATGGAGCCTACTAGAATATAATAGAGTCACAATGAGGTTAAATCAACATTAAAAGCTCCCATTTAAAAAATTTTTTGAGTTAAAATTATGTTTTAGTGTTGGAAATCAGTTTAATGGACAAAAAGAGCTGAGCAGGAGGAGATCAGCTATAACACTGATATTCACAAGAAAGATGATGGTACAATTTCTGTATAGTATCTCAACAATTAAATATACAAAGATCAAGATCCAGCTCCTATGAGACTTCTTTTCCATATCATCTTTGTTCTAACTTTACATCCTATTTCTATGTTGGTGAACTGAAAACTTCATTTTTTTAGGCAGTTTGCAATCTCTGGTGGTAATTTACCTGGCATTTCACTGAAATAGATAACTCCTCCCTTTGCATTTATAGTTTTCAGGGCCAGATCCTCATTTCAGAATTCTCTTTCTTAATTTGATTTTTGACAATAAAAAACAGCACATAAAATATAAAGTCTATAAAAAGAAATCATCAACCGCGATTATAGAAACTGCTGTCCCAGTGGGAGCTATTACTAAAGCATGGCATAATGCGACTGCCTGAAATATAAACATGCATACAAATCAATATCACCTCATATTTCAGATAAACATGCACATCACACATCCTTTTGTACCAAAGACACCTTGATAAGGAGAATATAGGAAAAATATGTTTTGTAGAGTTTGTGTTTTGCTAGGAGAAATATTTGGGGAATGAATTTCATTCATCCAGCAAATCTTTAATGAATATCTATTCTATGTCAAGTGCTTTTCTTTAAAAAGCACTTTTTTCTATTGGTGCACTGTAGTCACGCATCATAATGTAATTCAGAGTGATAGGGACACAGCACTTGGTGAGCTCTCCTCTGACTCGCTCCTCGCTCCTTCCCCTTCCCCATATATGATATTGAGATTGACACTGGTATTCTCACTTATGCTCACAATGTCTATAGAAGTACCTTCTTGGTTAATTCTCCCTCCACCCACCATCACCCTCCCCTATACCACCTCCTTCAATATACTTGAGTTTTTTTCCCCATTATTTAAAGTCCCTCGTATCTCAATTACTCCTTATGGATATGGAAATACTAGAATTGGTTTTTGCCTTCAAGGAAACTGTTGTCTAGTGGAGGCAAGCAATGTGATAGAATTTTGGCAACAATATGTATTTGGGAACCTAGAAAAAAACATTATTCCAGGATGGGAGAGATCTCAGCAAAGACTCCCTGAAGACAATGAAGCCAAAGCCCAGCCTGAAGTGGGAATAGGAATTAGCTACTTAAAATTGAGTGGGAAGATAGATTTGGACAGAGAAAATGAATTATTCATGATGGATTGGAGTTGGAGGATGAAGTGTAATAGAGATATGTTGAACTACTAAAAAGCATAACTAAAACAGTGTTCAAGAGTGTAGAAAGAAGGAACGCTGAGCAATAAACCTGATGTATAAACATGGTCCGGATGATAAATGGAACTAGTAGGACATGCTTGTAGGAGTTTGGGGTTACAATGCTATGATGGAAATTCAGCCACGCATCAAGGGGTTCTAAACAGGACAATGATCTGGTGAGTTGGTAAGATTTGTTTCTTAGAAGGATGTTCCTACTTAGACCATGAGAATGGATTAGTAACTTGTCAAGGGACTATTGCTAAAATCCAGGAAATATAAGAGAAAGTTCTATTCAAAAGCAAAGGTGGTAAAATTGAAGATAAGGGGACATATCTGAGAAATATTCAGACTAAATAGGCTTAAATTATCTATTAATCAGAATATAAGAAGTGGAGGACACATTCAAACTAGTTATTTTGAGGTGAAGATTGATAAGTAACTGTTTACAAAGGTGACGGCAGAATGTTGAGGAGCTACAAAAGAGACAGATACAGTGGGAAATTATTCCTGTCCCTAGGCTTAAATAGGGAAAGGAGGGAGTAATTACTGGAACCTGGTGAGAAAATGCTGTATGGAAAGATTGACAGGGTCTGTGAGACAATCCAGCTCACAGGGTGCCGGAGGAGATGGGGCCATGGGCGTAACTACATGATTTCCTTTTCTTTCCTCCCTTTGATACCTTCCTGAGCCTCTGCATGTGAGTCCACTAGTGCCTTTCATAATGATCCAGCTTCTAGGGACAAGAGCAAGGCAGAGACAAGAAGAGAATGGATATGTATAAATAACAAGGTTATCCAGTATAGGAACACACTGGATGCATGGGATCAGAAGCAGGAGTCAGGATAATTTCTAGAATTCTTGTGTAGGACACACAGTGTAAGGCAATCCCATTCATTGATATAGGGAAGTGCAAGACAGACCTGTTCATCATTGTCTTTTTGGAAAAAGGAAGTTTGGATAAAGTGAATTTAGTTTTGGAAAAGCTGAGTTTCAGCTGCCTGAGAGGATTTTGTTTGTTCATTTAGGATATCTAGGGTGGGCCATCTCTATGGTGATGGAAAGCTATTTATTTATTTATTTATTTATTTATTTATTTATTTATTTATTTATTTTGCAGTACTGGGGATTGAACTCAGGGGCATTCTACCTCCGAGCTATACCCCCCAGCCCTATTTTTTATTCTTTATTTTGAAACCGAGTCTCACTCAGTTGCGGAGTGCCTCACTAGGTAGCTGAGGCTGGCCGCGAACCCGGATCCTCTGGTCTCAGCCTCCCGAATGCTGGGATTACAAGCGTGCGCCACCACGTCCGGCTCAAACGCTATTTATTTTAAGGACAATAAAATTTCTCTGAGAGTCCTGGACCAATACCCTTTTGTATTTTTGATAGTATCATTGATCTTGATGATCTAAGCCAATGAAAAAGTCTGAACTGTTGATTGTGTCTAAATAAGGCTATAACCAGTCAAATATGCTTCCATAAAAAATAATTAAGCCTCAAACACAGTTTGTTACTTAAATAGCATCATTTTAACACATTATATTCAGTGGAAGTAGCATGATGAATAAGAAAAGCTATGTTTGGAGCCAGACACAATTTAATTAGGATATGAGCTCTATGAGTTACTTGCTGTGTGTTCCTGGGCAAGTAATACAAGTAATTATGATTTCTTTGAATTTCAGTCTACTATTTTGTAAGGGAATAACACTATATGTCAAAGGTCCCTAACACAGTAATGGGAATATAGTAGAAGTACAATGAGGTTAAATCAACTTTAAAAGCTCCCATTTAAAAGATTTTTTTGAGTTAAAATTATTTTTTAGTGATGGAAATCAGTCAGTGGTTAAAATATATATGATAAAACTTTTGCTGAGGAATTAATTTTTTAGGCTCTCTGATTGTGACATATTTATAAACATTTTTATAAGACCTGTGTCAAATGGCAACAGTCTATTTTCCATAAATCAGGAGACAAGTAACTTATTTTTTGCTAGTTATTTTTTTCCTAAGAAATAATTATAGCTAGGTCAAATGTGAATGTTCCCACTATCAAATGGAATAAATTTTCTGGAGTAACAGTATTCTGGGTCTCTAACACTCAGTTTGCTAACTGATGTCAGTGTTGGTTGGCATTTCTATAAACTGGGTGAGTTTGGGGATGTATTACTTGTACTATTATTGCACATTAATTTGTGCAGTCGCATGCAATTAACTCATGAAGGTTGTTTGGATTACAAAGAATTAATTTTTGTAGATGGGAAAAATGTCAGAGTTCCACGATTCTGTTGGCTTCTTCACTGTTATCAGCAAGTGCTCTGATGCACCAAGGTCTGCATTGGCAGTGTCTTTTATGACATACTTAGTGTGATACTTAAATATATGAGTGACACTACTAATCAAGTTGTATATTTTTATCATCAACATATGCTCTTAAAGTAATATGTGCAAGTGGCTTCTGAATGAAATTATTTGGGAACATTAAAATAAACAAGTAATATTATAATAAAACATTCATTTGGTTGTAAGGAACAAAAGTAGACACAGTCAAAAGCTATTACAAGGTAAATGGAAGTTTCTTACAAACAGAGCTAGATGGGGGACCTAGAATGGAAACTTCTGAAGGTCTGGAGCCCATTAATGATGGACATAGAAGGTTGAACCAAGGCAAATTTTCCCATCTCTTTTGGCATAAGGAGAATTTATGGTCACTTTTTGGTGATATATTTGCTCCTTTCTGTGTATTTTCTACACTCCTTCCTTCTGTAGACCAGAGTTCTCTTTCTCATCATCTCAAATTTGGTCCATCTTTTCACCTATATTCTACACTAGCACTTAGCCATAACATAGTCTATTCACTTGAGTTGGTTACTCTTTATATTTGGCACTAACTTCTTCTCAGGTTTATATTTTCTATATCTTCATACCACTGTTTCAACTGAATTTTTTTTTGGTACTGGGGACTGAACCTAGGGTTTTGCACCACTGATATACATCCCCATTCCTTTTTTATTTTGAGACAGGGTCTTTCTAAGTTGCTGAGCATGGCCTTGAACTTATGATCAACCTTCCTTAGACTCTTAAATTTCTGGGATTATTGGTGTGCACAACCACACTCAGCCCAGATGATCTTTCAGAGCTGGATCTCACAAGTCTCAGGATACCAGCCAGCTAATGGTTGGCTGGTGTTAGATCAATCTACCCCTGGCCCATACCACTAGGGGGTAACATTGTAAGGATAGATGCTTCTACAGTTATGAATGGGACATGCAATGATAGGCATATTTTGTAAAAGTAGAAGGAAACAGTGAAAATATATAATCAGCCCATACCAATTCCAAAATGGACCATGATTCATTCTTCGTTATCTTCCTGTAAGAGAGAAGAAAGGAAGGAACTAATATGCACAAATTTCGACTTTTGGAGATTACTTTGAAGCAATGGCAGCCTCCAATTATACTACTAGGCAAACTATCTAAGAAGTCATGGACGAGAAGGGTTCATAAACCAAATGGAGGGGCTTGAATGGTTGAATGGTATAGCTTATCAAATAAATTTAAGATGTATAGTGAAAAGCAAGAAAAAGAGAAGCAAGGGGAGAGAGATTAGGTAAATTAATACATTTAGCCTAAATTGCAGTTGGACAGTACAGACCAAACTACCTATAGATATGCTCTGTTATATTTTCCCTCTTTCTTGCTCTCAGTGCTGCAGCAGTCAATCTCACTGATACTCTGAACACAAATACCAGAATTGGAATTTGAGCAAAAGAACCCCAGGTACCAAGGAGTAGAAGGTACACCGAGGCTCAAACACAGTTGTTCTTTCATAGTTATGCAGGAGTAAGTACACAGGGCATGCCTATAACTAACTAACTAACTAACTAACTAACTAACTAACTAACTAACTAGCCTGATGGGCAGTAATAGATTTTATTTGTGTTTCTTGGGCAGAGGATACACTGGTATGTAATGGACCCATTCTGAGCAGCTGAATTTTGGATGAGATAGCTGTCAGCCCAGAGGTGGCATAGTTATATCTTATTAATTTGCCTGCATCCCTTTTTTATTAATAACAGGTTTATTTATTCTCTCCTACCTTCTGTTTATTATAACCATCTTGAACATATCTTATGAGCTTTAAGCTTACTATTGATATTTAACACATCTTACAAATTCTTATGTTTTACAAACTTCTTGCTGACTATGGCTTACACTTAACATTTTTTAATGAAGTTTTATCAATTCTTTTTATTTTTCTTGTCTTCTAGATCAGAATTGAATAATATCCAATAACAGAGCAAGTACACATTTCAAATTGTATGGCACATGCACTGAGATAAAAACTTCTACATGTTACCTTAATTAACATCCTCAACAATCCTTAGAGGTAGATGCTATGAACATGTGAGAAGTGGAAACTAAGTGAAATTATGTAATTTGTGCAAAATATCACAAGACAGTAAATGGCAGTGCTGGAATTTATAAAGTTTTGTTTCATGAGTATTATTGTCATGTTACTGACACACCGAAAGCTCCAAGGGTCTTGACATATGGTGGATATGCCTCTCATACAACCCTTGTATTACAAGGAAAATATCTGCTTACAAGCCTATCTTCAAATTATATTGAGAGGTTCCTCTTTTTTTTTTGTACTGGGGATTGAACCCAGGGACATTCTAACTCGGAACGATACCCCCAGCCCTATTTTATTTTGAAACAAAATCTCTCTAACTTGTTGAGGGTCTTGTTAACCTGTGATCCTCCTGTCTTAGCCTTCCAAGCACATAGCACTCATTTAACCCTTCCTCAATTCCCACCTCATTTACTCCCCCCTCCCTCCTTCTCATTTCGGCTTAGTGATTAACTTTGATATGTTTGTGAATGTACATTGTGTGCATTAGTATATAAATGCATCGTGTGTATTAGTGCATATCCACTTTTAAAAAATCACAAGCTGCTGCATACTCTATTATTTCCTTCTTTTTCCTTATCTTGTTGCTCCCTCCCACTTTTCCTCCAAAGGAATAGTAATTTGTTAGATGATCTTGATGTTCTCTGCCAAGGATACATTTAAATAACTTCCTCTCTTATCTTCTCCTCTCTCCTGCTCACCTCCTTTGTTTCAGAAGGTGCTCCCACTGCTCAACATTTACAAGGGAGGGCGTGATTCCTAAATGTCTTTTCAGTTCAAAGGTATTATGACCTGTCTACCAGTCTTTTCAATAGTACAAGGAATGAAAAGCAGTTTTATTTAATGAGGCAGAACACTTGAGCTGCTAGTTCAGGAAAGATATCAAAGAAGGCTGTTCATGTAACTTCTCAGCCTCTTGGTTTTTACTGTACAGGCCTTCCTAGTTCCCTGGGACATAAAAAACGTGTCATTTAAAAGGAATTAGATACATTTTTCTAGTTTACCATGTTTAACGAGTGTCAGACATTGTAAAAAGTTGTGGAGCCTACAACTCTTGTGCTACCAGTATTTGCCAATTACCTATATGGAGCCAGAGGGTAGCACAGAATTTTAATGTGTGGATTAGTCATCCTCGAGCAGAATATAAAACTGCTCTATTTTATATTTTTCAGATAATAAACTGACAAAACTAATTTGGAAATAAGAATGTTAGTAGGAGACATTGAAAGGCATGGACTCATGATTTAGTTTGTCTGGTGAGCAGTCTCAGAACAGGAAAGAAATGGTATATCCAGAGTCCCACAGTGATTTCTCCAGTCTTTCCCACCCTGTGCTATTGATCCATTCACTCATTCAGTAATCAAACATGTGATTATAGTATCCTACTGCATGCCAGCCACAATGATTAAAACTGAGTACCAAATTACCCCTCAACATTGCATATCTCAAATGCCACAGCAGTCCCAATTAGTTAACTTTGTCTTCCTCTAAAGTACCACAATCCTTTGTGCTTCTTTGTAAAACATCTTCCTTCATATATGCTCCTGCTCTCCCATCTTTCTCCTCCATTCCATTGTGTTTCACTCTTTCCCTCCCTTCTCTCCTGGAGCAGTTGTTAAGCAACTTTTGTGCCCTGGGCACTAGGAAGACTAGGCAGATTAAGAGTCTCAGTTTTCAAGGGTCTCGCTGTATGCTGTATAAAGGATACAGGCATGTCATGCTCTAAATTACAACATGATAAAATTCTTGTTTTATCTTGAATCATATACATCTCACCCAAGTAACCCATGATAATATCTTAATTATGTACTTACGTGAAGATTCGATATCCCGTATGGGGAAGGGGTTGTGGGGAGGGAAATAGGAGAAAGCCTACCAAGTCCTATTTGTAGTGATAGTGACATACATGCACCCACACATGGTGAGTTCACTATCATATCATTAGGATGTGAGACTATAATGCACAAATAAAAGTATGAAAATAATTTTGGAATAAATCTTTAAAATTAGAAACTAGTTCCAGGTCATCTTCATATTTTTCAGAATCCCTTATGCATATTATATGTGCAATGAAAATTTCCTGAGTTATAATCTAGTGGGTCAAAATACTATTTAAATCCTGTGAGACACCAGGCCATGCCTTGGTGTCTTAGATTTCTTGCTGCCTTCTCTTTCTGAGTTTTCTTCTTTCTCCCATGTTGTGACAAAAATAATTCACTGTTGTTGTCCACTTATGATGTGTCACAAGCCCTGTGGTAAGTGAAGCAGATATTATTATCCTCATTTAACAGATGAACTAATTGAGGCATAGAGAGATAAAGAAATATGATCAAAATCATGATCCTATAAAGTTGAGGAAGCTTGGATTTAGTTCCATAATGTGAGTTTTTATTTATGATTCTGCAGAGCACAGTGTGGTAGATAGAGAATAATAGTCGTCTTGGAGCCAAGCAACCTTGACTATTTTATGTGAACTTGAGTAAATTAATTAATCCCTCTGAGTTTTAGTTTGCTGGAAAATTGTGATAGTAATATTTACTTAAGTATTTCCTAAGGATGGAATAAAATAAATATCCATCACATGACATTAAAGAAATGCTGTACCTTATTCTGCTTCTCTCTCTCTAGAGACCTAGTTGTCATCTTTGTCTCCTCCTCTTCCTCCTGCTCCTCTTCCTTTTCCTCCTCCTCTTTCTTTGTGATACTGGGACTGAACCCAGGGGCATTCTACCTCCAAGATACACTCCAAACCTTTTTGATTTTTTTTTGGAACAGGGTCTTTCTAGGTTGCTGAGAGTCTTGTTAAGTTGCTGAGGCTGGCCTCAAATTTGTGCTCCTCCTATGTCAGCCTCTCAAGTACTGGCAATACAGGCATGTGCCACCATGCCCAGCTATCTTTTCATTTTGAAATAGGGTCTCACTAAGTTGATGAGATTGGCCTCAAACCTGCAATCCTCCTGTTTTAGCCTCCCAAGTACTGGGATAACAGGAATGTGCCACCATGCCTGGCTGAGATTCAGTATCTTTGAGAATGAGACCTACTATGTCCCTGTAGGGAAGCTATATTCTATACCAGAGTGGAAATACTTTATTCATGTCATAAGACTTGGTGGGAAGTGAGTGATGTGTAGGTGGGGGAGATATATGGGCTTTGGCCCTCTAAAATCAATGAACATATTCCAGAATTAGACATAGGCCACAGTGATCATTTAGTGCAGGGGTCTTTAATAGATGTTGTATCATAAGATGGAAATATTCCTAGAAATTGTACACAATTAGTCCTCTACAAATTTTCTATTTCCTTTAAATTTCTTGAAAAAGGTTGATAGAGGAACAGATTGTCTTTAGCTTTAACATCCTTCTTCCACATTGAATGGCTCTTGGTGCATATCTTCTTCCCTTCCTTGATGGGCTCAGGGATTGAAGCATTTTCCTCTCTTCTCTTGGAAGTTACTTACTTCTTTGCTACCTGCTCTGTTGCTTAGATCTCTTCTTAATTTAGTATGTTTCTTTCTGTTTGCTTCAGGCAGGAAATTCAAAGATTTTTCTGGCTTCAGGGAGTTGGTAATTACTTTGGGATGTAAATATTTTTTAAGCAGTGATGTAAACTAAGAAGCAAACTTTCAGGATTGTGGAAAGACACTTTGGCTTTCAGACCTGACTCATCTGACATGAAAGTAAGAAGTTCTGCTTTAATAACACCAAGTCGAATAAGGGAAAGAAAGAAGATAATAATTTGTGCCTCCTAATTTCTAGAAGATAATATTATCCAGGCCAAGGAATCCCTTTTTATGGACTTTTTTTTGGGGGGGGCAGGCTAAGCTATGTAAAATTCCAGAGGATAACAATTATACTGATGTAAAGTAATGGCAATATTAACAGGGCCCATACTTTTCTATGTATTAGCCAATAAACATATATAGAGTGTACTGGAAAAGCATTCTGAGTCTTGTTTACCAATGTGAGAACATGTACATGTGCCATTAAGATTGAATGACTATGAGGGAGAGCTGGGTCAACCTCTGTACTTAGGAAGACTGCGATTCGGTGGGATTAGGGTATAAATACTATTGCAATTTCAAATCAGTGATTAGTATAAGTGATATTCCAACACAAGATAATTATAGTGTTACATAAAGACATCTATCATTTCTCCTGGTAATAAAGTGACACATATTGCACTTAGTTATGTGCTTTATTACTTATATTTATAGCTTCGAAAAATGCTAAAATTTCAGCTAGGGATAAGTAAAAATAAGTCAATTATGTCTTCCCGTTCTGGTTCATGAACTCCAGAAATCGCTTTGTAGTCTACTAGTGTTTTGTGGACTCTGTCCTAGGACTTCCTGTCCTCTCTACTAGGCCACTGTAACCTGCCCTCTGGGTCATTCCCATTGACGCATAGTTTTACACAAATACCTTGTAATGTCACTAATATCAGGATAAATTAACAGCATATTAAAGAATAAGGAAGCTTGAGCTGCCAGCTTTGCTTTAGGCTGCAAACAAAGTGATGACATTTTGCTTTCCTACCCTTGCCATTTCTTGCCTCTTTTAAAAAACAAACCAGAACAAAAAACCAAAAGAAAAAAAAAAAAAAAACAACCCAGTTACTTAATGGGAGCTTCAAAGGGTGGTGGAAGGAAGACAGGAAGACAGCAACCATAGAAGGAGCATAAGGACCACATTGCTCATCATAGCTTTCCAGATGAGCATGAATATGCAGATTTTAGGCATGTGATAATCAAAAGACCTGGAGGCTTTTTTCCTACTCTCCTTATATTTCAACGCTACATTCTGATGATCCTAATTAGTTTTAGTTTTTTTTTTTTTTTGCCCATATGTGTTAAGATTTCAATTACAATTACATGGATATCAATTTATGAGCAGAAAGGAATGCCATCTCATCCCATGGATCATCTGATCTCTGTTAACACACCTGACAGGCATTTGTGTCTCCTGGCTTCTGTTTTGTTGTGTTGTGTTGCTGTGAAAGTTGTGGGAGCTGAAATGTCCCTGGTACCTATGGGCATCTAACAGACATGCTTCAAATGCTGCAAACTGCTGCTTCCTCAGTTAGCATGGGCAAAACGGCGTTTCCCCAAATTATCACAGAGGTTATTTAAGTAATTGAAGCCATCTACCCTGGGTCTTACTCTTTTGTAGTGCAGAATAGGAGGAAAAACATTTTTTTTGTGTGTGGTATTGGGGATTGAACCCATGGGCATTCTATCTCTGAGCTATACCTCCAGTCTATCTCTGTTTTTTATTTTGAAACAGGGTCTTGCTAGGTTACTGAAAGTCTCACTAAGTTACTGAGGCTGGCCTTAAACCTGCAATCCTCCTGTCTCAGTTTCCAAAGTTCTGGGATTATAGACACAAGCCCTCACACCCTGTTTAGAAAGGTTTCTTTTCTTCTTCATTAAAAAGGAGCCAGGTAGGGATATTTTTTTCTCCATGAATATGATTTATGCACTTCATTCAAACTTTTTGTAGGCAAAAGTATCTACAATCAGGTTTGGTTTAAAATAATATAAACAAATCTGCCATAATGTAATGCCATATGTTTGTATAGCATTTATAGTCTTCTAACTATAAGATTATAACTACGTCTTTACTGAGTCAATAATAAAAGATTAACAAACTATAAAAAATGAATTTAGTAAATGAGAGATTGGGGTTTGCTAAAACCTGGAGTGGGTTTTGTTAATTAGAGCCTAGGCTATTTGGAATAAAATGTCATTTTTGCAAACTTTTGAAACACTGTCTATGTTACACATTTTTTTTTCTGGCCATAAATTAAAGTTTCCATAATTCCTTCCCATTACTTCTGATTTTGTCAAAGAAAGTTTCTGTGGCCTGTGGACTTATTGAGCCATTATTTCATTATATTTTTTAATTCTTACATGTTTAAAGATAGATTTATTAGCTAGGCATAGTGGTGCACACCTGTAATCTCAGTACTTGGGAGACTGAAAGAAGGAGGACAATCTCAGTAACATGGTGAGACTCTCAGCAACCTAGAGAGATGCTGTTTCAAAATAAAAAATAAAAAGAGCTTAGGAATGTAGCGCAGAGGTAGAATGCCCCCTGACTCAATTCTCCACACACACACACACACACGATGCATTTGTTTACTTATTTAGCTTATTTGTTTATGGTGGCTAATCTTTTCCTGGCTCTTTGGATTGTCGGCTTGTGTTAATATGAATGGAATGGATAGCATTGTGTTTAGCCTAATTTTTATGTTATTATTACTGTCATTACTATTACTTTTATTGTGTAGCATCACAGGAAATTTTCATGTGTATTTATTTTAATTTATTTTATATCATTGTTATAAAAATTCACATAATATTTTATATTTGAATTTGTTCAGTTAATGTTTAACCCACATTTAGAATAGTGTTTAAACCAGAATTTTTAATGATTGCATAATACTTCATTAAAATGATATCAGAGTTTACTTCATCAACTCCCAGAGCTGAATAATTAAGTTGCTTATTTCCATTTTTGTCATCAGGATAAGTAATTCTGGGATTAACTTCTTCTTGGATTTGACTTTTTTCTATATTTTGAATTCCTAGAGATATCATTATTGACTGTCAATAAAATTGTTTTTAGGTTCTTTATTTCCAATGTGTTCCAAAGACAGGGAACAGTATATAATAGTACCAACTATATAGAAGAGTTCCTGCTTAATTTATTTCTAGTTAACAATGTGTAAAATCACCAAAGACGTATGTAATATGAAAAATGTTACCTCACCATTGCTACAAACAGTTAATTACCATATTGCTATCTCTTAAAATCTTACATATTTGGTTATTAGTTGCTTTTCCTCTTTTATGACTTGTTCATTTGTATCTTCTGCCTATTCAATCTATTATGATCTTAGTGGTTTATTTTTACTTTAAAAGGCCTTTAGACATAATAAAGTTTTTTTCCTAAATAATATTTCTTGCAAATATTCCATACAATTTTATTTTCCCTTTTAATTTTTAAAAAATTGTCATTGACACTGTAGAAACTTTATATAAATATATATATTATATATATATATTTTTGTGGAGAGGGGATACTAGGAATTGAACTCAGGCACATTTTACCTCAGAGCTACACTCTTAGCCCTATTTATTTATTATTATTATTATTATTATTTGTTTTTGAAACAAGGTCTCACTTAAGTTGCTGAGGCTGGCCTTGAATCTGCAATCCTCCTGTTCCAGCCTCCCAAATACTGGGGTTACAGGCCTGTACCACCACGCCTGGCTTGAGATTTTAAATATTCACATCATTAAATCTACAGATCTTTTTTCACATCTAGTCCAGTCTTCTAGCATCTAATATATATATATATATATATATATATATATATATATATATATATATATATATAATCTAATATATATATATAGCATCTAGCATATAGAGTATATACATATAGAACTTTCTCTCTATATATAAAATATATATTTTTTGAGGTCCTGGATATCAAACCTAGAGTCTCTAGTGCTCAGCTACATTGCAAGCCCATGGGTTCATGATGTTAAAATAGTAAATCAGTTTATATGTCTTTTCCTTTCTGCTTTAAGATGATATGTCTTAGTGAACCCTAGGTTTTTATTCATATTTCATAGCATACTTTTTTAGGAAATAAGTAAAAAAAATTTCATGTGTATTACAATGCCAATGAGCACAATTAAAAAACCCTATAACAATGGCAAAAATTCATGTATAAACAAGAGAATTTTATATAAAAATGTTTTAAAAGATAGTTGTGGTTCATTAACTGTGTGACCAACTATGTTATTACTACTTTTCACAACAGTGAAGGAAACACAGCTATATTGTCTGTTTGGTTGTAAAACCTAAAAGATTCTGCTGTACTTTTATGCTTTCAGGGTAAAAAAACCCTCTGTTTTATTATACTTGTTACCAGTAACGTGAATTTAATAGCAATTAAATTGTAATGAGAACCAATGATGTACTGTGTATTCTTCTAGGTACAGATACAAATACATAAATCCCTTTCTCTGCTGGAGTTTACATTCAGAATAGAGTTATATAATGGGGAAAGTTGTGGTAATGTCTCTGAAACTCTCCCTTCATCACTGTCTCTTCTCTCTCTCTTCCTCTTCTTTCTACTCCTTTTTCTTTTTCTTTCTTTTCTTCTTTTTTAATAAAGAACCCCAGGGAAAATATTGTGGCAGAGAGAAACTGGTTTTAAATAAGTATGACTGAAAAAAAATGTCTTTCAATATAAGAATTAGAAAATCTTGATGCCAAAAGACATGTTTTTGAGCAGACAAAGATCCATGGACTTGAAATTTATTACTTCTTTGGTGCCTGGGAGATTGACTTGCTGTGGCTTTCACTTCTTCCTGGAGGGATAAAGATCACATCTAATATATTTTCTAACCAACTCTCCACATTCCAATAAACTGAATAAATGTGAATATAACTTTTCATTTTCTCCTAACCTTCAATTAGTTATTAATAAAAACTTCACTGCACAGGTCAGCTCCATCTTCTATCTTATGTTCTCCTCTAGATATCTATGCATCACTAGAGGCCGTGAACTTGGAATCTTTTAAATAACCTGGGAGAATGCTTTGGATATCATCACTGAGGGAAATGTGAATGACTCTTCTAGGACTCATAACTTCCCAAAGTTGGTGATACTACACATGGGGTGGGGTGGGATTGGCACTACCTCAGGCATCAGTAGTAGCCTCTGGTGCACCTGGGAGTGTTGAATAAAAATAAGAGAGTGGTGGAGGTGCCAAGAAGGGTGCTGGGTAATTTATTTGAAAAGGGGGGGGTAAGTCAGAAGTTTGGGAATCTATATTAGATGGCAGAAAGGCCTGTCCTTGTTGGCTTGGACCAGGGTCCCTTCATAGCCCCTGTTCTCTCCTTTAGCAAGGTGACTGTCTTAATTGGGGATCTTTGGGATGTATAGAAGCAAAACTTACTCTAAGTAGATCAAAGAAAAAGAATGACAGGAAAGAGTCCTAGAAAGCTCACAGAAGTCATCTGTGGAAATGCAACTGGGGAGTTTCCTGTGTTCTAGTCTCACCTCTTGTACACCTGCCCTGCTTCCATGCTTGTTTCTGAAGAGGAGTGCATGCTTCTTGCTAACATGGACAAAGCAGAAGCTAGCTGTTGTGATACTGACTCTCCATGATCTCATGCCATTGTACTAGCTGTAGTCTCAGTCGAGATTCCCAGGAGGGAAGGATAAATTGCTGGTCAGTGAGTGGATTGACTAGCTTCTTGTTTTGTTTTGGGCACTGGGATTGAACCCAGGGTCATTCTACCACTGAGATACACTCCTACCCCTTTTTATTTTAAAACATGTTCTTACCAAGTTGCTGAGGGTCTTACTAAGTTGCTGAGTTTGGCCTTGAACCTGAGATCCTCACATTTCAGCTTCCCAATTACAGGCATATCAGTCATATGCCATCATGCCTGGCTGGATTGACTAGTTTTGAGCCAATCAATTGTAGCCTGGGGGTAATGAGGGTATTATAGCCACATTTTTATTTAAAAGGCACGATGGGAAGATTATCTGAGAAAGAATGAAAGGGAAGGGAAATTGTCTATGTTAATTTATTGAAATGAATGAAAGAGTGAACATCTTTGTGGTAACAGAATTAAAGCAATGAGATAAAAAAATCACTACAGTTCAAATGTTTAAAAAGTTTAAAATATTTATCAAAAGCGAACAAAACATATGAAGAACATAGTAGGCAAAATTGCAGGGTAAGAAAATGCAATCAATAAGGTTAGAAATTCAGTCTTTTAGCAATATTTATTGAATGTTATGTTTATTTCTGACCTCCCATTAGGCAACAGTTAGTTGTAAAAAGACATATTTTTCTATCCTTAGGAGGCTTAGTGTCCAGTATAAAGATAGATATTAAACAATAAGCAAAATAAATAAATGTATAATTATAAGGCATAATAAGAGAAGCAAAACAATGATAGCAACAAAAATTCTACCAACTAACAAGCTGGCTATTATTGTTGAAAAGTTAAGCCAAGATCTAAATGAAAAGATAGAATCAGTCATTGAAAATCAAGAGAAGGGCTGTCTATGCAGTGGAAACAGCTGGAACGAAGGCCTGACTGTAGAAACTTGATGAACTTGAACAGCTTAAATGATGATTAGAGGTACTGAAATAGCATCCAAATCATATAATGACCCCAAAGAGGAAAATATAAAGGCTAAGGTTAGTATTGAAAGGTAAAGATGAGTCAGGCATAATGGTGCACACCTGTAATTCCAAGGCTTGGGAAGCTGAGACAGGAGGATCACAGGTTTGAGGCTAGTGACTTAGTGAGACCCTATTTCAAAATAAAAATAAAATAAAACAAAAATGGCTGGTGGTGTAACTAAGAGATAGAATGCCCCTGGTTTCAACCCCCTAGTACCAATAAATAAGTAAATAAATAAATACATAAATAGAAAAATAAAAATAAAATTAAAAAAGGGCTGGGGGTATAGCTCAGAGATAGAATACCCCTGGGTTCAATTTCCAGTACCAAAAAAAAAAAAAGGTGAAAGTTAAAATTATTAAGCTAGACCAAAGCAAGAAAAAGACCATTTACTCACTACACAGTACCACTTATGTCCCAGGCACTTGCTACATGGTTGGATATGGTGAACACTTTCCTCCAGTCCATCAGTTATGTTTACAGATTCTCAAACTATTTCATTATATCTTTTTGCTCCTGTTCATTCCTTTCTCGTAATTCCACTCTATTAACCTAATAATCATAAGTAATTCAACCTTATCATAACTTGGGCTTCACCTCTTAACTTCTTCCAGCTCCTACCTCACCTGTGCCATGGCTCATCAGGGAGCCCTTTGGCTGTGGTCCCCAAATACCATGCCTTACCTGCATCATAGCATATACCAGACCGGATTCTAATACACTGTAAACTCCTTATGAGTAGGAGATGTTTTTATCGCTTCCAAATATCTGGCATATGAAAAGCACTGAAAAGATGTTTAATAAATGAATTAGTTATCAATAAAATTAGGATTTATTGAAGACACACCTTATATTAGGCTCACTGGTTTGTGTATGTTCTGTAATACTACTTTGATTCTTAAGTATTATCACCTATATTTACATATGGGAAAACTGAGATGCAGGGAAGTTAAATAACTTGCACTAGGTCACATATGACTAACTTTTCATTGGAAATGAGATTCAAACTCAGGCATGCCTGTGCTTTCTCCACTGCACTAATCTGCCAGCAGTTATTACTTTTGACAACTGTGTTATGGTTTGGATCTGAAGTGTTTTCAGAAAGCTGATGTGTTGAGCCTTGTCCCCAATGTAGCAAGGTTTAGAAATGGGACGAGGCTGGAGAAGATGGGTTACTCGGGGTGTGGCCTCAAAGACTATATCTGTCCCTGACCCCTTTCTCTCCCTCTGATTTCTGGCTGCCATGAAGTGAGGACAGCTTTCCCGTGTCACATCCTGCTACCATGATATTTCTGCCATGGAGCCATGAGCCAAATAAACCTTTCCTCCTTTAAGTGTTTATCGTCAGGTATTTTGGTCACAGTGACAAAAATCTAACATAAGCTCTATTTCTATATGTCAAGGTCATATCAGTAGAAATAAATATTCTAACATACATTCTAACATACATATTCTAACATACATATTCTAACATACATTCTAACGTAATAGCATGTGTGTGTATGTGTAGCAATACAAATTGTACCCTCCAAAGTTCTTTGCTGGCCAATAGCAGAAATTTTAGGTACTATTTAGGTAGTGCTTCCTATATGCCAGTCCCTCTTCTAAGTGTTTTAGAAATGTTATCTCTTCAAGTCTCATAAACATATGCAGAAGGTACTATTATTACTCTATCTTAGAACTGTGAGGTTATATAACTTGTTCCAGGTTACACAGCTAGTCATGTTATGGAATTAAGATTTGAACTCAAGCAGTCTGGCTCCAGAGGCTCTGGCCATAATCTTTGTGTTTGTCTTTAAAGTAGCATTAGTGGAGACTTTGTTGACAATCCCCATGTGCCTGGTTCTGTTGCTATAACCAAAGTGTGGACTGGTCAATCAGGTGCCAGTCCTGCACACATCATGGTGGAACTTTACTCTAGACTGACATTTCATGTCAATGCAAATCAACTGGTTACACAGTGACATTGTGCTTGAGGCAGGAGATCAAAAATTGATTGTGTGGCTTTGCTGAATATCAATCATCCTTTTATTTACAGAAGATTATTGACTTAGAACTATTCAATATATTCATATAATATTGGTAAGATAAATTAGCAATAATAAATTGCCAGCTAGGTATTATTTGTATTCACTTATGGAAGGTGAAGAGTGGCTTAGAGAAGGTCCTTTATAATGTATCACTTTTTATCATTCTTGTGCAGTTTCAATATAATTCTGAATAAATATTACTTCCATCTGGAACTTAGCCTATATCAATGCCCAAGAGGCATCAAATCTACTGAATATTTTTTATTACTGAGTAAATGTTTGTGTCTACCAGCCTCAGTGAAATTTAGGAGGCAGTGTGATAGAATCTAACATAGGTATATTTTAGAGCCAGATAGTTTGAATCTTAATAACAATAAAAACTATCAGGAATTGACAACTCAGTATGTATGTGTCACTATACTAAATGATGATAAAATAGCATGAATATTAAAAGCCCGTACAGAATCAACCAACCAGGATGGAAATCCTGGCTCTACCATGTCTGTATTTTGTCTCCCTTTCTACTTCTGGAAAATGGATATAATTATTGTTGTAAAGGTGAAATAAGAAAATCCTCTTTTCCACTAGAGAAATGACTTAGCAGATTAGTTAGATTTCTTCAGCCTCTTTATTTGAAAAAAAAGGAGACATTAGCATCTACTTTTCTGGGTGATTATGAGAATTTAATGAGAAAATGAAGATAATAGGCTCAGTGCTTATGAATTCTGAACAGAAAGTGCTCAAACACCTGGTTTTCTTCCAGTCTCTCAAGTTAAAGTTCTTTGGCTGCCCTCAGTGAAAGTATTTATTGAAATATTCTAGTTGCTTATATAGGAAGCAATACGTTTCAGTGAGGAAGAATTATTATGATAATTGAAGGAGATTAAAAAGAAGTGAATGGGCCAATTTTGGAATTAATGCTAAATAGTTATAATTATTCCAAAGCAATTCAGGGTCTCTTTCCAGCTGGTCTGTAATCACTTTTATCTGAAATCTGATGTTTAGAAAAGCCTAGGCAAATTAAACTTTTTATATCAATGTCTCTTTTTTCCTCCTATCTACTCTATAGCTACCATAACCAAGAATTGAACGTATCTATTACTGCACTTGCTAGAGATTGTTTCCTACATGTCTTGTGACCTATAAATCTGGCTCGTTTCCTTCTTCAACTCTTCCCCATGAGGCCACATGTATGCATCCTAGTTACAGGAAAGCTAGAATGTTGGTTTTCCTACTTCTACATTAGGAGGACGAATTCCTAATGTAAAAATCACCAAACTTTAGGAAAGTGCTCAAAAAGTGATAATCATCTACAGTTAACATATGTTCAATCTTCTGTAACTAATGCAATTGTTCTCTTATGACTGGGTACTAAAGTGATTTCTGAATCTTTGCACTTTCAAATGATGCTGTGTTGAATATTGTTTATAAATTGGTTTTTAAAATACACCATGGGAGTATATTCCTACAAAGGGAATTGTTGAAGCGAAACTATGGAAAACATCGCTGTGATTCTTAACACTAGTAGAATATTTCTATGAAGGTTTTGGTAGTATTCCTGCGAATAGTAGCTTTAAATGTTTGCTTTACTACAATCTGGAGCATTATCAGCTAAAATGCTTTTTAGAGGTGCCAATTTCATAATTAGTTTGCATTTCCATGGTGACTAAGAATAGTGACATTCTCATTTGATTATTAATCATTTTTATTCCTTTAAACATTTTTATTTTGTGTGATATATTTTTCTATACCCCATGTTCATAATTTTATTGAAGTTTTACTTTTATTCCTGTTTATTTGTATAAACTTTAATATATCAAGATTATAAAAATTTGTTTGTAGTATATATTTCAAATATTGTTCTGACTCATCTGTTTGATTCCTATTTTGGTTTGTTATAACTTGTGATTTTTGTTGTTGTTGTTGTTATTGCACTGGAGATTGAATCCAGGGGCATTATACCTTTGAGCCATACTCCTAGTCCTATTTTATTTTTATTTGGAAATAAGGTCTCACTAGGTTGATGAGAGACTCACTAGTTGCTGTGGCTGTATCCAGATCTGAAGTCCTATCTCAGCCTCCCACCATGCCTGGCTAAAACTTGTGATTTTAAAAGTCTAAAAATTTATATTGATTAATGCTATTATTAGTTAATATTGTGGTTTTATGTTTTAATTTTCTTTTCAAAATTAGTTAAGATATATCTTAAATTATATGTTTTAATTTATTAATAATTTCTAACTTTATATTTGGTATTTAAATGAGATGGGAGTCTCTCTCTGTTGCTCAGGCTGGCTTTAAACTTGTAATCCTCCTTCCTCAGCCTCTCAAGTCGCTGGGATATCAGGTGCATAGCATCTCCCTTGGTTATATTTGGCTTTTTAATTCACCAGGAATTTATGTTGAGTTATAGCAGTAGATGAAAATCAAATAATAAGCCATGCATGGTGGTGCATGCTTGTAATCCCAGTACTCGAGAGACTGAGACAGGAGGATCACAAGTTCAAGGCTAGCCTCAGCTTAGTGAGGCCCTCCACAACTTAGTAAAACCCAGTTTTAAAATAAAGAATAAAAAATACGGCTGGGGGTATAGCTTGGAGGTAAAATGCCCCTGGGCTCAATACCATTACCACACACACACAAAAAAAGAAAAAATCAAATAAGCTTAAATTGGCTATCCTGACACTTTTGACACTTTTTATTGAATAGTCTTTGATTTCTTCATTTATGATATCTCCCTTCTAATTTAACTGATAGGATTATTTTTAGGTGCATACTCTTTCTTTTTTAAAAATTTACCTATATGTTGATTACTCATTACTAATCTATACCAAGAAGGTTTTGGATTATTCCCATTTCTTCATCCAGTGAGACATAATCTAGGATTACTTTAAGTCATTGATTTTGTATCTGAGTCAGGATATGCGTAGCCTCAGTTACCTGTTATTTTGAACCACATGTCTTGCTAAGATCATTGAGGCTAAATGTAGACTTCTTTTTCCTCTTATATACCTTGATTGACTTGTCTACACAGCAAACTCTGCAATAGATTCCATACTAGGTGAGTCTAAACCTAGGTAAGTCAATATTATATCTGAATAGGACAGGGTATTGGCAATCTGCCATGGGGCATATGCCAATCTTCTTGAGGCCAAATCATGGAAATGTCCTGCCAGTGTGTAGGCAACATATAGTCTGTCTTCCTTCATTCTACACTTTCAGGATTCTTTATCTGGATCAACACATCCTTCCCTTGTGTACTAGATTCATTTTCTTTTTCATATTTTAAGTGCAGAAAGCTCTATTCTTAGTAAAAACACAGATAAACTTTTACATGTCTTATTGACAGTGTAGCACATACAATTATTAAATAATATCTTATTATGAAAAATGAGGGCATGCTTTTTATTACTTAAGGGCAAAGATTGGAAACACATCTCTGTTTTTGTTGAGTTTATCTAAGTGATGTGAATTTCTGACACACATCAGAAATTCTGGTTCTCAGTATCTCCTGACTGATGAAGTTTGTTGTACAGATTCTGGTCTTTGTCTTTTGGGTTCCTTTGGCTAGCCCAGAAGGTCAGTCACAGGAGCAGTCTCATTGTAAATTTACAACTATCTTGATCTATAGGTGACAACTTCATCTCAGTTACAGCAGTCCTGAGTCAGACTAGAGCGTGGCCTTCTCACTCTTTTTGACAAATGGTGGGTGGATGAATCACCCCACATGATAGTGGTTATGCAACAGTATTTAAGACTCAGAGAAACTACATTCGACATCTGTAACACACATGAAGAACACAAACCTGAGTGCTTTGAAGCCATGATCTCCAAACACCAAATTCAGAAGAAGAAAATCATGTTCCAGAATCTACTTGGGTCAACCTTGGAAAGGCAGGTGGGCAGCACCACCTGCTTAGAGATGACTTTTTCTACCTGACTAACTGTGCTTATGCAAATTGAACATGAAATATTGGAAGTGGCACAAATACAATTGTAGCTAGCTAATAGGAAGTAAAAAGCTATTTAATTGCTTGTTTCTACTTGAGCTAAAGAGTTTGGATCTGCTTGCTAAGTCTTGGCACTAGAGAAATATCATTTGTAACTTTGGCTAAGGTTAATGATAAATAGCTGACCATATTTTCTATTGGCATAATATTCATTGTAGAAATAATTGCTAAGATGGTGCTTATAAGAAGAGAACTAGTGATTACTCTGAGCAATTCTTTATAGTAGCCTATAGTGGTTTCACTTTGAAATTCCTGGGAATGCCCTTCAATGAGATACGAAATATGAGAGGTATGGTGATTGAGAGTATTTGGAAGACTCAACCAATTACCTAATATAAACAAGCAAAATCTATTCATAGTAGGAAGTAGGGTTTAATGTCTATACAAAATAAAGTACTAAGTTGGAACACAAATTTTGTTGGGGGAGTAGTAAGATTTTTAACAAAATATGAATATTCCAGTTATCACTTCCATTGGGATGAAAACTTCTAGGGGGAGTTGAATAATTTCTATAAGGATGCTGGAAAAACTCTGAGAAGTGGCCTGTGACAGAAAAGACAGCCTCAATATTTGTTCTTATCCTTGTCATGTTTCTTTTATATTGACAGCATTGATATAACTTTAAAGAAGCAATTTGCTATTACACAATGCAGTCAAATTTCTAAATGACTAGATGTATAGTTAATATTGTGGTCATATTTTACATACCAGTAGGGCCCAGTGGAATGACTCCTTGGATGTTTAGATGAATAGTGATTCAATTTTTATCTTAAATGTCAGATGGTATATGGTAAATCCAAGTCACTGTGGTTTAGGAATATAGTCAAAACTTGTGAGGATCTATGATAGAATTTGATAATTTTATTTAGAACAAAATGGCACTAGAGTATACTTAAGAAAAATATTTTCAAAATAGCTATGATACAGAAGATCTTTTAGTAGCAATCTATGGATGAGACCCAACAAAATGGCAAGGAATCTGTAAAAATTAAAGAAAGGTGACAGACAAAGGGTAGTATGTGACTCTATGCTTCTGGGTATTTGGATGGTTTAGTTTCAAAGATCTTGGGTGGAAGTTATTTAACATTATGCTGTTATCATCCAAATACTTTGGGTTAGCATTGTTCCTCTGAAGATCATCTGCTTCCAGGGGATTATTAAAAATTCTCAGCTTCTGGTTTCTAGTTGGAATGGTTTACTTGTGTTCTGAGGATAATTTGTGACTTTTTAATTATGAGACTTGGATGGATCCAATGACCTGCCCTTTGGAATTTTATTACCTTGCTAATTGTTAACAGAACCTGGTGAAGTCCTTTATTAGAAGATCAAATGCTGTTTTTCTCTAATATCTCTTCTAGAAGATCAATTATTTAGGTTATTATCATGCAAGAGTTGCTGGACTGAATTTGAGGAGGACAGCACATATCTTTTGAGTATACTGCATGATTATTTTGCAGTATTTTCACTGTATTTATTTGCATGAGAACAAAATCCAAGATTACAAGTTATATTACTAGATGCATGGTTGACTTGTTATTAAGTCACACAAAAAGAGATTGATGAACTTTAAAGGGAGTGATATTATTGTCTTTAAACTCAGAACAGAGTCTTGGCCAATAAAGTTCAAGTGTTATTCAAAGTTTGACTAATTTTAATTTGAAATTTCTATTTTTTAATTTGCCTGAAAATTAGGAAAGTATAATGGCTTGCAAAGCTCTTTTACAACTGTTTTAGTATAAAGAGTATGGTTATTGCTAGAAAGGCAGTTGAGATTTCCCACATAAGAAACACAAAGTTAAATAGCTTTCTGAGGCTTTCAGAGGTGTTGCTTTTTGGCAGAGAAAAACTTTACAATCCTAAAAAGAATCATGTAACAATCAGAATAAGAAGAGTCAAATCAACCTTAGAGGTTTTTTACCTTTCATTCCCCATCTTTACAGTTTTGCTAGAATTATGTTTGAATAGATACAGCATGTGGTAGAGACATTATGATGATTTTTCTAAAATCCTCCCAACAGCATTGACTTATGATGGGCAGTTTGTCTTTGCTGTGCTGTCATTTTAACACAGGATCTTAGCAAGACTCCACTTGAGCAACTTACACTCATTTAATATAGCTTCTAGTATTTATTCTTTGATGTCAGGGCTAGCTTTTGGTTTTCTGCAATGACTTATTTTAACACTTTTGGGATCCAGATATTTGGAGGACAATGCAAGGACAAGCACCTTTATAAGAACTATCTGCCCAATATAATAATGAAATACTCTATTTTTCCATTAGTCTCTAAATCAGCTATTCTTAAAATAATTTCTGCCTTTAGATAATTTACTCCCTTATCGTTATCATTAGGTCATCTAGAGGTTCCTTGACTACCTAATCATTTTGACAGGGCTCTGTTTTTTATTTAGAGAATTATTCTTTTCAAAGCATCCTAAGACATAGATAATCCTAAAAGTCTATTGTTCTATCTGGATTTCTATCTGGATATGGGTTCTTTGCTTGGAGAATTTCCAAGGAGCCATAGAGTCATTTGATTGTTTTATTTTGCAAAGCCATTAATTTGTTTTGAGCCTTCTTCTGTTTTGTTCTAAGACCCTCTCAATATGTTTGGGCAATTGCTAAAGGTCTATTAGGAAAATTACTTCTCATTCTAGTATTTGTTTACATACCAAGTCCTGTATTTCTAGCTTGAGGCTATTCATAAAAAATGAGCACACTGCAACAGAAGCATCTGCCTGTGGACCTACTCACTAGTGTGGACTGCAGTTATTGAAAAGATGATTTCTAAAGTCTCTGTTGGATTTGTCTTTTCTCTGCTTGCTAAACTAGATTAATACCAAGTTCTTTGCTGGAAATATAACAAGTTAAATCTTCATTAATGGCTATCTTACATTTTGTGCTTTTTTTTTTTATCCCTAATCCCTTTGGTATACTTCAGAAATAACTTCACATTTGCATGTATTTCCAATAAGGCATATCTATCTGTCTGTCTATCTATCTATCTGTCTGTCTGTCTATCTATCTATGTATCATCTATCTATATCACATCATTATTTATCATCTATCTGAGAGTGAAGCCTTTATTTTTTCTTTCTTTCTTTTGGCAGTACTTGGGATTGAACCCAGGGACATTCTACCTCCGAGCTATACCCCCAGTCCTATTTTGTAATTTTTATTTTGAAACAGGGTCTCACTAAGTTGCAGAGAGCCTCATTAAGTAGCTGAGGCTATCCGTGAACCCAGATCCTCAGGTCTCAGGCTCCCAAGTACTGGGATTACAAGCATGCATCACCACGCCTTGCTAGAGTGGAGCCTTCTACTCTCCCTCTCTCTGCTTCCCACCAACGTGCCCAAAGGTCTACACACTTGTCTGACATGGAACAAATCTCTAAATCTCCAAAAACTGTGAGCAAATAAATCTTCCCTCCTCCAAGTTGTATGGTCAGGCTTATTTGGTCCAGTAGTGAGAACACTGACTGATATACCTACTAACACAAGTATTAGTTATTATAGGTCAGGGAGGCTTGGGCAGCAAATTATTACTTAATAATTAAGTTCAACTATGAATTCCTTGAGGGTAGGAATTATCTTTGGGTCCTTCCTGTCTAGCACTATGCTTGGCTATGAAAGAACTTTAGTTCTACAAGTTCACTTTATTAAAGTCCCCTTGGAAAACTTCTGCTGATAAAAAAGTCTCTTGATATTTTTAATTCTCAAACTTTACTTCTCATTATGATATACATTTCTCTCATTAAAATGTTTTTCAGGTAGCCGGGCATGGTGGCACATGCTTGTAATCCCAGTACTTGAGAGGCTGAGACCAGAGGATCTAGGTTGGCGGCCAGCCTCAGCTACTTAGTGAGGCCCTCTGCAACTTAGTGAGACCCTGTTTCAAAATAAAGAATAAAAAGATAGGGCTGGGGGCATAGCTCTGAGGTAGAATGCTCCTGGGTTCCATCCTCAGTACCGCACACACACAAAAAAATTTCAGGTGGTATTAATTCAAAGAGAACGATATTTATATCTTCAAATGAAGCTCATTTTAATAACTTGATGCAATAGTTGAATGACATTCCAAATCAACTTATAGAGTTGGAATCATATGAAATATGCCTCTACTAGTTGTCAGAAAATTTCTAGAGTACTAGGAAAGACAGACAGATATGAGCAATGAATCAACTAATCCTACAAGTGTACCCTAGGAGTTATAGGAAGCTGGAGGAAGATGTGACCTTTGCCGAGCCTAGAGGGTAATGGTTTGCTGAGCCTTATCAGGGAAGCTGAATAGCAAAGGTGAAAACTTTTTTTTTATAGTGGGTAGAATTTATATAGTCAGAGAAGAAAGAGGCTTTTTAAAATACTTTTAATGGTGCATTATGATGATATAGTGAGATTCAAAGTAATACATAAATACATGACTTAATGTATTTTCCTCTATAGTTCACCTTGTTCTCCCTTGAAGGGGGGGTATAAACAAAAAACAAAGAGGTAAGAGGGAAATAATGGCCCACCTTTGAGGTCTGAGGAGTTCCATGTGGGTGGAAGATGGACTGTGATTGTGGTGACCATGGGAACTAGGGCCAAGTGGCAGGTAGACACACAACAGAAAAAAGCTGTTACAGCATGATAGGGTGTCAAGACTATCTAGAAGACTGTGTGGTGTCATAGAAGGGCATTAAGACAACAAGAGTGCATAGAAGAAAGTGCATGTATTTGCAATGGGGAAGAAAAAGAGTGAAGTATATAGCAGTGGAATCTGTAGAACCTTATCAACTGAATAGCAGAGAAGAACCTAGAATTCAAGTGTCTGGCTTGAAAGATTGGATAAATGATGATGTCATTCACTCATCCAGTCATCTTTTCTTCATTCAATAAATACTAATTTATCACCTACTATCAGCTGGTAACTGTTCAAGTTCTATGGATTGGGAGTTGACTAGGCTATAGGTCTTGACTTCCAGAAGCTCACAGCCTCATAGTGGGACAGAGTCTAGAAAAATAGTGTTATTTTAAGTGTGTTAATTATAATGCCATTCATGATTAATTTTTCTTGGGAATGACTAGTATACAATATAATAGAGAGGATGATTTGTGGGATGGGTCTCAGAATTAGAATAGAATGCTCCAAGTTTACAAGGGGAAAGAGAGTATCATTAGCAAAAGCACAATGCTTTGAAGAAACCATGAATAGTTCAGTATTGCATCATCTTGAGTAGTGTGGGGATGGGGTTAGTTTGTGGTACTTAAGCATAGTAACCATGCTAAGAACTTTGGATTTTCTTAGGCAAATCAGTAGTTCTCTGCTGGGAAAGAACATCAGATTTGTCTGAAGACTTCAAATACTACATTTCTGATGTGTAGGCTTACTGTAGGCTTTCTGAGTCAGAACACCCAAAGGTGAGCCTCCAATGGATGTTATAATCAAAGCTCTATGGACCAATGTGACACAAAGCCACTGTAGGCAATGGTGGAGCCATGGAAGTTTTCAGCTTTTTCCCAATACCTCATAAAATGTTCCTTTGCTCTTCTATTGTGGAGTGACTTATACCTGAATCATAAAGCACAAATTGAATCATAACTCTTCCTGCCCAACTTTGTAATAATCAATTGCCACTTTCCAATCAAATGCACAGAATAAATGAAATCTGATGACTATGAGAACAGCCTCCTTTGTGAATATATCCTTGCCAGAAACTACATAATGTGAAAATGACCATGAATGATTTTTTTTTTCAAAACCACTTGAGTTATAAAATCTTCCCCAAGTATATAATTGAAAAAATTCAATAGACTTTTTAAATGAAAGAATCAGGGAAGGTTGGCACTTACTTGTCTCACTATTTTCAATATGCTCAGTCATTAGTGGGGAAATGTGTTACAGTGTTTGGTAGATGGAGGAAACAAAAGTGATATCTATATCTTTTGTTATCAAAATAGATAAGCCATTGAGCTCAGAGACAGGAAATGAAATGATGATTTCATGCAGAAAAAAATGGATCGTCTCCCATCCCCGATAAAATGGCAGGGAGGATGTACAAAGTACTTAGGGGATGGGCTGCTTGCTCTGTATCACAGCTTGAGATTTCAGCACCAGTGTTAAACACTCTGTGGAAATGCCTGGATTTCGCTTCTCAATTCTGAGCGGCAGTGAGGATAATTAAAATCAGCATATCGACTTGGGGAGTGGGAAAAGTATTGGGAAAGAGAGCAATCAGTTAGCTGAATTGACAAGTTCCTTCTGTTTTCATTGTTTTAGGAACTGCTGGCGTTATTTGCAATATGGGAAATAAAGACTCACAGAATTACATGGCTAGAGAAACTAAAAAATCATGCAGTTCAGTGTCCTAGCTCACATTTAAATTTTCTTTCTTGAAAGAATCTTACGTCTTGTTTAATCCTTAGCTTATAAGATAATGTGATTTCCATATGGTGGATGCTTAATAAATATGGGTTGAATTAATAAATATTTGAATCTATTTCATAGGATTCCAGTTAAATGTTTTCCTAGATTTTTTTAAACATCTCTGGTGATGGGGGCATGATTATTTAGATGGATGTTTCAATGCTTTTCTTTCTTTTTAAGCATATACCTCTGTGGTAGAGAATCTACATTTTCAACTTCAGTAATCCTAGGTTAATATCTCCTGCTTATCAGTTGTAAGTTACTAACAAATTATTTAGCCTCTTTAAGCCTCAACTTCTTTGCCCACAGAATGAAACCTACCATTGCATCATTTTCAGGATTAAATGAGACAATTCACATAAAGTATTTAGCACAGTGGCTGATGGATTATAAATGCTGAACAAATGTTAGCTTATTGTTAATAACAATATTATCACCCCATACATTGGTCTTAGATCTCTCTTATGGAGACATTCAGAACAAATCTAATTTTTAATCTTTTCTTAAATGTAATTTTAATATTTCCACACAAAGCCTTTCAAATTTGTGAAAATAATCATATTACTAAAATAGGTAGAAGTGAATGGAATAAATTCGATAATTTAAAAATGAATTTTATGTCATATTTTAACACCATATTCCCCACTCTTGACCCTTATCACAGTCACTGTAGTGTGCATATATTTATTGGAATGCCCTAAATATATGTTAATTTCTTTCTCTGCAACATGGAAACAATAATCTGACTCTTAAGTAGGAGCCTAAAATTATAGTACAATGCTCTAGGTAGATCAATTTGATTGAAATTTGAATGAATTCTTCTCATCATTGTTAGGCCATTTCTTAATAAGAGCAGTCATCCATATTTACATTTCCCCATCTAGGCTATGGAATTCTGACTCTTTGGGATAGAGAAATTGAGCCATATCTACTGTAAATTACAGAATTTTCCAGATGTACATAGACTTTATAATCAGACAAGTTTTTAGGTCTAGAACTACTCTGATAGCATATCACATAGGCAAGTTACCCTCTTGGAGCTTTACTTTCCCATTGATAAAATGGGTAATAATTCTGTCACATTGAATTTGTGAGATAATAATAATCATACATATATTTACATATATATTAATGATTATTCTGAATTCCACCAACTTCTGTGAGGTAGAAATTATTTTTTCGGCATATGTAACAAGTCAAAGTGTTACTTTCCATTATCTTTCTCTTGTTACAAATTTTCAAAGGAGCTTTTCAATTTCATGATGAAATAATATGGTAGAGTGGTTAAAAAATGTAGGTTCCATGTCAGATTCTTTGGGTGCATTATCTAGACCTCACAAATAGTAGCTATGTAATATTGGTCAAATTATTTAACCTTTTAAAGCCTACCATATTTATTTGTAAAGTTGGAATGATAGCATCAATGCCTCATAGGATTTTGTGAGGTTGAATGAAATGAGATATTACAAGGCCTAGCAGCAAATAGCAAGTTCCATTAATGATAAAGGCTAATACTTTTCTGTATTACTAGGAATTGAACCTAGGGGCATTTTCCCTCTGAACTATATTCCTAGTCCTATTTTATTTTTAATTAATTCTTGCTAGGTTGCTGAAGGTTTTGCTAAATTGCTGAGGCTGGTCCAAATTTGCAATCCTCTTGTCTCAGCCTCCCAAGTATTAGGATTATAGGCATGTACTACCACGTCTGACTAAAGCTAACATTTTAATTGCATTTAAGGTACTATGCAAACCATTCTCTCTATTGACCACAGCCCAGTTGTGTTAGGGCAGTGGGATAAGTTGCCAAGAGTCCAAAGAAGACACCTGGAGATGGGATATAAGACATAAAGTTTATTGATAAATGCTTACAGGGAAGACCCAGTGGAGATAGGTTGGACAGGGGCTTCACCAGAAAATCCAGTGGCTAAGGGTTGGACAGGTGCATCTCCATTTTAAACAATGCCTACAGTGTTTTACCAGAAAATAGTGCCTCCACTCCCCACTATGCTTTATCCAATGGTGACTGGCTGGATGAGTAAGTACTTCCCTGTTCATGGCTCCCTGATCCATACCAGTTACCTCAGAAATGGATGTTTTATAGGTTATGTCACAGAAGCAGCATAGTTTTAGCTTGCTTTGATCCATTGTATGACCAGCATCTCAAAGAACTTGGCATACATGCAAGAAAGCAGCTTTCTCCAGATAACACTAACTTGCTCTAATTCCTAGTATACATGAGAGAAAGCCAGTGTCCTTTGAGATAATATTTATCTGTATATTCCAGCCCAGGCTCTCTCATTGTTCTCTTCACTTGGCTAGGTTTTTGGGAATGGAGAGGGGCACTTTAGGGACATGGTGTTTACTTGTCCTCTCTTTTTTTTTTTCTAAGGATGACATGCTCTCTCTGTGTTAACTGATTTCTCAAACACACTCTATAAGGTAGGTACTATATTTTCCCTTATTTTATAGGTGAAACACCAAAAGGAAGATAGATTAAATTAGTTTCATAAAGACACAGGGGATGAATAATAAAAGGGCTGGATCAAGCATATAATGGACATTTGTAAAGCTGCTTATATGTATGTGTATGTATGGTGTTTAATCTACAAATTAATGAAAAAGGCATACGTAGTAGAAAAAATTCGAACCAGGGAAATGACACCATCACATATTGGGAGGAGCTGGAGCTACCTCCTACTACCTTATATATTGCTTTTAGATATACAAATTACTTCAGCTACTTTAGAAGACAGGGTTCTTTTTTTACCAACCCGATTTAAATTTTTTTTATTGGTGCATTGTAATCATATATCTTTGTTAGGTACATGCTGGTAGAGGCATACATGTACACATCTCTCATTTAACCCTTCCCTAATTCCTGCCCCATTCCCTCCCCCTCCTTCCTTCTCATATTCAGTTTAGTGATTGACTTTGATTTGTTTGTGAATGTACATCATGTGCATTAGGGTTTTTCCTCTCCCTGCCACTCCTATCACCTTAAGTTAGGTCACCTCCTTTGCTCAGTTAGGTCACCTTCTTTGTCTAGAGTCCCACCTGTGACCTACTTCCTCCCTAGCTTCTACATATTAAGAAGAGCATCCAATTTTTTACTCTTTCTGACTGATTAATCTCACTTAACATAGTGTTTTCGAGTTATATCCATTTCCCTGCAAATAACATGATTTTGTTCTTTATGGCTGAGTACAATTCTATTGTGTACATATACCATAATTTTGTAATCCATTCATCTATTGATGGACATCTTGGTTGGTTCCTTAGTTTGGCAATTGTGAATTGTGCAACTATAAACATAGATACACATGTATTAGTCTGATAGTTTGTTTTTCATCCTTTTGGGTAGATACCCAGAAGTGGTATTGCTGGATCAAATGGTAGGTTCATTCCCATTCGTCTGAGGATCCTCCACTGTTTTCCAAAGTGGTTGCACTAATCCACCAACAATGTATTAAGGTTCCCACTTCTCTACACCCTCACCAGCATTTGTTGTTTGTGTTTTTAATGATTGCCATTCTAATTTGGGTTAGGTGAAATCTCAGGGTAGTTTTGATTTGCATCTCTCTGATTGCTAATGATGTTGAACATTTCCTCATACATTTATTGGTCATTTGTATTTCTTCTTTTGTGAAGTGTCTATTTAGATCATTTTCCCATTTTTTGATTTGGTTATTTGTTTTTTTAGCAGTGAGTTTCTTGGGTTCTCAGTATATTCTAGATATTAACCATATGCAGAAAATGGAAATAAACCCCACTTTCTCACCTTGCACAAGAGTCAATTCAAGATGGACAAAGACCTGGAAGTCAGGCCAGAGACCTTGCAGCTACTTGAACAAGGCATAGGTCTGCCACTTCAACATATAGGCACAGGTAAAAACTTTTTTAACAAGACCCCAAAGGCACAAGCAATTTAAAAGAAGATCAACATATGGGATTGTATTAAACTGAAGAGCTTCTGTGCAGTAAAGGAAACTATAAAGAACCTGAACAGAGAGCCTACAGAATGGGAAAGGATTTTTACTAACCAGATTTAAATATTCATGTACCTCATGATCCAGCAAATCTTCAGAGTTAATACCTAAGAGAAACTCCCGTCGGAGCCATGTCAGAATATTTACAACAATTCTTTTTACAATAGTCACATTTGAAATGACTCAGGTGGTAGCTGACAGGAAGGCAGAATACATTCATAGAATGGACTTTTGTATAATAGTCAAAGTGAATGGACTATGATGACATGGGAAAATATAGGTGAATACTAGAAAATATTAAGTTAAAAGTGAATCCCCAAATATTACTTACATGTTGGCTAAAGTTTTATAAAGTTAAAAACAGTAAATATTTTGAAATATAAAGAGATGTAATAAACTATAAAAAATCAAGGGACTATTTAAACACAATTCATTGAGATGGCTTTCTTGGGTGAAGACAGATGGAAAAGAGATAATTATGGGCAATGACTATAAAGTTGGATATAAGGTGTGGTCATGGTCCTATCCTTTGTTTTTAGTGGTGAGTTTATGGGTTTCTATTATATTAATAGTAAATAAGTGAATGAACAATTGATATATACATAAAAACTTATAAAAGTGTGTCATATGAATGGGAATAAACCTACCTTATGACCCAGCAATACCACGTCTGGGTATCTACCCAAAAGAATGGAAACCAAACTATCAGACCGATGTATGTGTATCTATGTTTATAGCTGCACAATTCACAATAGCCAAACTATGGAAGCAGCCAAGATGTCCATTGACAGATGAATGGATTACAAAACTATGGGATATTTACACAATGGAATTTTACTCAGCCATAAAGAAGAACAAAATCATGTACTTTGCAGGGAAATGGATGCAACTGGAAAACATTATGTTAAGTGAGATTAGCCAGTCACAAAGAGTAAAGAAGCATATGTTCTCCCTAATATGCGGATTTTAGGGAGAAGATGGGGCATAAGAGGGTCCCCAGATGAAAAAGTAGAGACCCTCAATAAAAAAAGAAGTTTGATTTAACTGAAGGGGATGGACGGGGGTGGGGGGGAGGGCATCCTAAGGCACATGATGTACTTACACAATTATATCAAGGTCACTCACTGAACTGAACTTGGAGGGAGGGAGGGTGAGGGAGTGGGGTGGGAATTGGGAAAGGGGTCAGATGAGAAATGTGTGCACATTTATCTCTATCAATTAAAATAAATAAAAAAAATATAAAAAAATAAAAGTGTGTCATAAATGTAGAATTATTATTGTGCCAATTCTGTATATCTGAGGTAAAAAAAGACAGGAAAATATGATATGAGACCACCTGACTGTAGGTTGGTATCAATGGATGTACTATATTATTATTATTATTATTATTATATTATATTATATTATAAAATGTTAGGATATTATAAAATTAAATAGGTTGTTATTGGTTGCTTAAATATAACTAATAAGTATTATGAATTCTGGAAATACAGAAGTTAAATAATACAATATTTCCTTATTGAATTTACTTTTTTCAAATTGCATGTATCCCAACTCTAGCCACAGAAATAAAGCAAAAAGTCTAGGGATAAGATTCTGGGAAAGTCTTTCTTCCTTTTAAAAATAACACACTTGTGGTTATGTGGGAATCTGGAAAATGCAGCAGCATCTTTCAGTTTTAACAGGAGCTAGCTTGAAAGCAAAGCTGACATGCTACAATAGAACCTGGGCCCTTAATGATACAGAGTAGCTGAATTAACCAACTCTGGAATCACATTATTTAGGATTTATATGAGTGGTTCCATGAAATAATAAATTCTACCTAAAGAGAATTTGACTGAAAAAAAGTTTGGTACCAGGAGTGGGATATTGAAAGGGCAGGGCCCTAATTTTTTGGAATTGTTAGAGAGAGTTGGAGAATAATGATGTTTCCAATGTCACTACATATTCCCACAAGGATTAAGTTCTTCCTGAATAGAAATATAAACTCCAGTATAAAATGAGGTGTAACATAAAATTAAAACTTTTTGGATACAGAAAACCCCTGCCTTACATGACTAATATAACTGGCAACTGTAGATACCTGTAGAAAAGCTATGATGAGAAAAACCCTAACTTCCCCTCTTCTGTGTGGCCTCCTTTTATCAGTCTTTGTTAAATGAAAAAAATTATATTTATTTGTGTGTTTATTAATGTGCTTTATACCAGTCACTTACTTATTTATCTTGTTTTTGGTGTCATGAAAAATACAAAAATGAAAAAAAGATCTATGGAACCTAGAAGGATCCACAGTAACTAATGCTGAACTGTGATAGACTGAACATCCCAAAGCTGGTGCTATCAAAAAGCTGGTGACAATTTTAAGTATGAAAAATCACACTACCTGGTGGGAAAGAAAAATGACTGAGATCCCATGCCATTTTATTCTCTTATTTAGCCTTTTGGTTATGCTCTCCACACCTTTGTAGTTCTTTTTTCAAAGATAATCCCTGGGAATGAAAAGATCATGGGTTGATAAGTCAAGATTTCTCATGTTATGATTTGTAGTAGCCATGCTTGAAAGTCACTATAATAGTTGAATGACCTTGGGAAATTTACTTTGCTTTTCTAAGCTTCAGTGATCTCACATCAAATGGGAACATTAAACATATCTCCAAGAGTAGATATAGAATTAATGTTTGGTATGTAATAGGTAAGCTGAACCTTCCCCACCTTTAATATTTATATTTCTTCCTGCATTCTCCGGTTGTACTTAATCTCTGACACTTTCATGAGTTTTTTTTGTCTGGCCTCTGAAGCACTCAAGGCTACCCTTTTCATATTGTTATTGGTTTTTCATCAATGTATTCTATTCCAGTGTTTCCCACTCAACTTTTGATACCTAATGGTAAACTTTTCTGATGCAACTGTTCACATCCAGTGCTTCCCTGTGGTCCTTATATTCCCCATTCATTGAGGACATCTTTGAGGATGTTCCAAATCTACCAGTCATTCTGTCAGGTTCAATGAGGGCCAGTGCTTCATTCACAGAATACTTTCTATTCTTAATAATTGTTCCTTCCATTTGTGTTGAGCTGGAGTTCATGCAGGCTTTTGTTAGCATGCTTTCCTCCTTCCCTCCCTCCCTTCCTTCCTTCCTTCCTCCCTCCCTTTTCCCCCCTCTTAGTCTCTCTTTCTTTATTTTATTTCTTTATATTAACCAATAATTTGGTTAATTAGAAATAGTTCCTAGTTAATTTGACACACACACACACACACACACACACACTTTGTGTTTCTAAACCAGTAATATATGCACTAGAGAAATAGATTGTACACAATATCTAGTATCTAGATTGATCATTATAGGATGGTGGTTAAAGGCATGCCTCTAACACGTACTCACTGCATGATCTTATGCAAGCTAATAAGCTTCCCTGTAAAATAGTGGTAATAACTGTCTTTTCTTGAAGGGGTTGTTGAGAAGATTAAACAAGTAATTTAATAGCATGGAAGAGTGAAGGCTTAGAAGTGTTAACCATTTCTACTCATTTCTGATGCATGGGGTGGGGAATCTGCTAATAAACAATTTAAAAGACTTTACTATAAAATGAGCAGTTTTATCCATAACCACTATATGATGGATCTTGAATAATAATTGTAATAGCCACCATTGCTGATTTCCCACTAGATAATTGGCTCTGTGTACTTAAATGAACTCATGTGAGATTTTTATTATTTTTAATTTATTTTTAATATGCTTCTCATATGAGCTTTTTAAAACTATGAAGTTCTGGGTGTGGTGGCATACACCTGTAATTTCAGTACTTGAAGGCTAAGACAGCAGGATTTCAGGTTTGAGGCCAACTTCAGAAACATAGTGAGGCCTGAAGCAAATTAAAAAAACCGTGTTTCAAAATAAAGATTAAAATAGGGCTGGGGGGCATAGTTCAGAAGTAGAATGCCTCTGGGTTCAATCCCTAGTACCAAACAAACAAAACAAAAAAGCTCTAAACTAAGGTCATGGTTGATGGAGTACATATAGGTCATTATTAATGATCTTCTTAAAATTTTGAGATCCACCATTCTCACCCTTTGTCCCCATGAAAAAAATGCATCCATGGTGAGTATTTGGTGAAGCCACTAAAAAGCGACCATTTGTCCACATGTTTTTGTTTTGTTTTGATATTTTTGTGGTACTGGGGATTGAACTCAGGGGTATTCTACCTCCGAACTACACCCCCAGTCCTATTTATTTATTTATTCATTCATTCATTCATTTGCTTCTTTATTTGAAACAGGGTTTTATTAGGTTGCTGAGAGTCTTGCTACATTTCTGAGGCTATCTTCGAAACTGTGATTCTCCTGTTTCATACGTCCAAGTATTGGGATTACAATTGTGTACCACTATGCCTAGGTATCTGTCTACTTCTATTCTGTCTCTCCCCAAACCATATTCACAGGCTCACCTTCTTCACAAACTCCACATTCTTCCCATTAGAACTTCTTCTACCATCTAACCCTTCACAGAATTTTCCATACATTCTGGGAGTTAAAACTAGTTTTCGCCCATAAAAATATTTTCCTTGGAATTTTCCTGGTAGATCTTCCTTTGGCTGACATCCTGAGGGATCTGGAGGTGATGCCAGCATCAACCAGCTTCACAGAAGTGCTTCCCATTATTATCCTACTCTTGGAAAAACTTTTTTTGTGAAATAGAGGTGTGTAGCCAGCACTACAGCAATACAGCAATAGAAGATGGGGTGAGTTAGAGGGTGATAATCTTTATCTACAGAGCCAGACAGATTGGAAGGAAATCCTACTCATGTCTTCTACTAGCTGTGTGATCTTGGGCAAATTAACCTTTTCAGCCTTCAAACACACTTTATTTAAAATTGGAATAAAATCAATACCTACTTCATAGCATTGTGTATAGGGCAAATTGAGACAATCTCCTTATAATACCAAGGGCTGTGCTGGCACATAAGACAACTTCTGTGTCAGTAGCAATTATTATTTTGATTACTGTTTTTACAACCAATGCTATCATTTATCAAGCATTTGGCATAGATAAGATCAGGTGAAAGGTACAAAGTATTTGCTAGTTCATGCCTCCTCATTTAAATAAGGTAGCTATTATTTTTAACATTTAAGGAAGTTTTACTTTGCAGAAAAATGGGATCAGCAGCTAGAGGGGAATATGGGATAGCAGAAGATTCTTTTAATATGAGAGATATGAGAACACATTTAATAAGGATGCAAATATTGACTAGAGAAGAAGAGACAGAAGATTCCAGAGAGAGTAGGATAATAGTATGGAACAGGAATCCAGGCTGGGGTATACATGGTGCAAGTCTGATGGTTAGAGAGAAATTGAAAGGTCAGTGGACTGATGATCTCAATGAGGATGAATATCATGGTACAGCAAATAAATGAGAAGAGTGGGGGTTTGTGGTTGGTTAGTAAGAGATCAAATTGCTGATTTTAGAGGTGATGCTGCTTCTGGCAGTGTCATGGTGCAGGCCATGAGGTGAGTCAGATAGGAAACTTTGTTGTTGAAAAACCCTGAGATTTAAGTGGTTTGTCAGTGCAACACCAGCTGACTAATGTAGGGAATTATGTGAAGGATTTGAACTATCCCCACTGCCTCCTTACAGAAGCTCCTGGGCCTTCCAGGGGGGACTGCTTGAAAACCGCAGATCCAGGCAAAACTCACTGTCTAATGAAGAGTCTCTGATTTTCAGATATTTTCAAGTCCATAAAATATTGGCATTAGAATTTAAATAATGTCAACCAGGGATGTCAGACATTCTTTTTCCTTGTTTCTTCCTTGCTTTCTCTTCCTTCTGGGTAAATCCCTAGGATTTGCAGATTCAGACAGTGTGGCATAAATTTTAAGTCAGGCAGACTTGAAATCAGATTGAACTGCTCTCACTACCAGCTGTGCAACATTGGGCAAGTTACCCTCTCCAAGCCCCAGCTTTGAATTCCTAATATAGGCTGTCATGAAGATTAAATGACACAAGTTTTCCAAAGCATTGAGCACACAGAATTGTAGCTACTGAATCATGAGGTAGTATTTCACAGTGTTTAAGAGCCATCTTCTGCCTGAGGCACTTTTCAATACTTATCAGCAAGTGGGCGAGAAATGAGCTCACTGAGCCTCAGTTTCTTCATCTGCAAAATAAGACAACAGGGCTCACCTTGCTAGGCTGCAGTGAACATTAGCTGAATGAATTTTTGTGAGGCAGTTTGAGTCATAACAGAAGCAGGGTTAGTGCTATGAGGGAAGTGGCTTTTATTTTTGTTAATTATTTCTCTACTATCTACTTGCCATCTTCAACTCATAGGTACAGAGAGTTATATGAAGCATTAATATGATTTTAACAACCTATATCTTTTTATTTTAGTCCTGGAGATTGAACCTAGGGTTGTTTTTATCACCAAGCTACATCCCAACCCTTTCTGTTTTTTTATTTTGAAACCAGGTCTTGCTAAGTTGCTGAGGCTGGCCTCGAACTTGTGATCCTCCTGTCTCAGCCTCCCAAGTACTGGGATTATAGGCTTGTATCACCATCCCAGGCTTAACAACCTGTATCTTAAGTGGTTGTTTCTTTTCTAGTTTTTTTTTTTTTTTTTTTTTGTGTGTGTGTGTGTGTGTGTGATACCAGGGGAATGTATCCAGAGACATCTTACCTCTGAGCTATACTCCTAGCTGCCCCCCTTTTTTAAAAAAAATACTTTTTTTCTTTGTTTAGAAACAGGGTCTAGCTAGGTTGCTGAAAGTCTCATTAAGTTGCTGAGGCTGGTCTTGAACCTGCCATTCTCCTGTTTCAGCCTTCCAAGTACTGGGAACACAGGCATACACTACCATGCCTGACTCTTTCACTCTGTTTAGAGACAATTTAAGGAATATGATGAGCCAACTATTTAGTGTCTACCCACCACTCCAAAAGATTAGTATGGTTCAAACTGCTTTTCAGTAGAAAGTCCCTCTGGGTACTACACCTCTGAGGAGGATGGTCTTCTTTACAGGACTGAGCAAGAAAGTAAGTTGAATACAAAAATATAGTACATCATAAGTGAGAGATGTCTTGCTCACCATTTTTGCCCAGAAAACCTGGCCTGAGTGAGCAGAGCAGCTGATGAGTGATGATGAGTAGCATGTGCTGTGACAAGGATTCTCATGCTGCATATGGCTGGGACAGGCTTCAGTGGAACCAGGGAGTATTTCCCCTTTCCTTTGCAATCTCTCACTTCATGCAGCTTTTGAACTAAGAAGAAATAACTGTATATACCCTTCCTCCTTCTGCTCTGCATGCCCTTCCTTGTTTGAGAAACTCCTATTTATCCATTTAGACTCAGCTCCCATGTCACCTCCTCTGTGCAGTCCTCTGAGATTCCCAGAGCCGCTGTTCTGTGCAGGGACAATACAGTTGATCTTCCTCAACAACACTTGATGTCTTCAATTATTTAGGTGTCTGTCTCTTCTACTGGACCTTGGTTTTCTTTGAAGACAGGTGACCTTGGCAGTATACCGGTACTGTTCGCCATGTTAAATTAAGTAAGCCGGAGGCCATCAACTCCAGACTTGTCTGTATTGTGAGTTCTTGTGTAAAGAGGTGCAACTTGACTTGGTTAGCAAGCAAACTGAATCCTAATTTAGGAAGATTTTTTTTTTTTTTGGTAAGAAAGAACTAGGTTTCAGCCAATTATACTGAGCTTCAGCCAATCATAGGTGGTTGGCTGATTATGTCATGCCCAAATAAGGAATATGCCTCATCACACAAACCAGACAAGGCGGATGCCTACCTGAAGCCAATTACTTGATTTCTCTACTTTCTTCCAGGTTTAGTCTATAAAAGCTCACTGTTCACACTGCTGGGCAGAGCTCTTTGAACATTTTTGGTTCTTAGTGATGCTTGACTCATGAATGTTCTTTATTCAAATAAACGCTGTTAAATTTAATTTGTCTAAAGTTTTTATTTTAACAGCCATGACTTTAGTGCCTGAAATCCTTACTATGGAATGATTAAGTGAAAGAATGAACAAATGTCATGGAACTGGCAGCCACGGCCTTACAATCTTAAGGTAGAGAAAGCATTAAGAAACCTTTTGCCTCAGGTGAGTGATGGATATGCAGGACTATGGCTGAGCTTTGTCGATGTCTTAGGCTTTAACGGGCATTGCAACCAGGTAAAAATCATGATTGAGTATGACAGTTTTATACTCAACCAAGCTCTGTTGGTCTAATACCCCGCTGAGTTCATTCATTTATATTAACAGTCAGAATTTGAGTTTGTGATTCAGGATCTAATTCAATCCTTTATTGTACAATTAAGACATTTAATGCTCACTGGTGAAGGTCTCACAACAATTTAAATTTCAATTAAAGAGCAATTTCATAAAGATAGAAGTTGACTGGCTGCTGGACCTACAAGCTTATTCTTAGTTTATCATATTATCTGAAAGACAGTTTTCCTTGTGTAACTGGAGGTTATCAGAGTCATGAGGACTGACTTACACAAACCACATTCATAGATGATTGATGTATGAATCAATATACCCACTTATTAATTTATATAAAATATACCTGCCACATGGTTGGCATTATGAGTGTTAGTGATCAATGTTTTTATCCATACAGAAAACAAACAGTTTAGATAACATGAAAACAATACTCAGAAGACTGATTGTTTGTTACAGAAAAAGCTACTGAGAAAATGGAGACTAAAATTCAAGCTACCTTGATTTCATTTCTTGATATGTTAATTATTAAACTATTTATTTTCAGCAAATTTGTTCCTTAAGAGTTTATTAAATACTTGGTATATGCAAACTAGGATCCAAAGACAATCTTAGATTATCAGATATGGTCTCTTTCCTGAAAGAACACACAGTAAAAAAGTTGAGTGCTCTGAAATAAAAGATTGATATGGGGCAGGCTTTATAACTTAAGAATATATGATACTAAAGATGAGTGATAAACTTTCCTACAAAAACCATGGGAGGCTTCATGAAAGAACTACACTTGATCTAGGTTTTAAAAAATGATTAAGGGTTCACTAATTGAAAGTGTGTGTGTGTATTGTGTACATATATATGTTGCAGTATTTGCAAGACTCAGGGTCTACAGTATGGGAAATGACAGTATTTGGGGGTATAGTTGGAGCATAGGGCTTGACAGTAGGGGCATGAGGAGCTGTAAAGAATGAGAGTAGGGTCAGAGGCCAGACATGAGGGACCTGAATGCCCTGCTTAAAGTAGCTGAAGGGAATCAAGCAAGTGAGTGACATGTTTATATTTATATTTTGGAGCCATATTTTGGAAATCAGTATGTAGTATGGATGGAAAAGGGAAAGTCAGGAGGCAGAGAGACCAATTAGGAAGGTGTCGGGTAAGAGAAATGATGGATCAGAGTTTAGACAGTGCCCAGGGATCTGAAAAGGAGAATGCAGTTAAGGATGGGTAGAATAGAACTGAACTGAGCTGATTTTCTGGTTACTGTGACTCTTTTACTTGTAGACAAATTTATTTTCATAAGTTCATTGAAAGGATTAAATTCTATTATAACATAAATAAACTGACTGTCAGAGTGGTGGGCTATAATGAGGGGTCTCAAAAATAGTCATTTTTCCCTCCGATTTTCAGCAATCTGGAAGGCCAAGGGCAAGGGAGGAAAGTCAGAAATAATCTGAAAACCTGACTGATTGTACTAGGCCACAGAGCACAAGAGCTGAAGCCCCACATTGGGAGGGAGAAAGCCTAGTACTGGTTTGACCCGAACTGCCTTGGTGTTTTTCCTGTCAGTTTAACCTCTGCAGCCACTCTGCTGTAAGGTCTGAATGACAAGGATTAGAATTTGGAGTCATTTTCAAGGTAAAGTTTAGGCAGCAGTGGTGGTTTTATTTTGCCCCTGGGGGGGGGGTTATTTTGCCACTGGGCATTCCAAGGACATTTCAATTACTAGTCATACAGTGCAAAGATAATCTAAGAAGAAAAGGAAAAACAAAAGACATACTCTGTTTGAAAGGGTTTTCCATATCAAACTCAGTTGGGTACAATGAGTCTTAATGGGGCATCTATGGGTTAGAGGCTGAGAACACAAAGGATACCAACACCATAGTCCCCAGGCTGGAGAACAGTTTATGACCCAAGCATACAGGAATATGCTTAGGGCTCAATAATGCTAGCCCCCAGCTCTGCTTTTCTTTCGCTTGTATGTGGAGTTAGGCTACGGAGTTAAAGGAATCTGGCTGAAGGCATTGGAGTTTCAGGCTGCTGACCACATGTCATTATGAAAAAAGCAGAGGGAAAATGGATTTCCTAACTCTGAATTTCTTAGACTCACATTGGATTTTCAAGATACATACCTTCCAAATATAGACGATGTGACTCCTGCTCATTCCAGAGGTCTTCTTCCTGGACACTACAGTGTCCGTTTAGGAACATGCTGGCTTTTTTTCACCCTCTCTTTCCACTGTGAGTTTTACTTACTCTTCTGATGATAAAAATGCTAGGATGGATACATTTCAAGGAAATGAACAGTTTAAAATGTTGCCTGTTTAAAAATTAAAATTAATTTGCTCCCGTGAGTCGTGAGTCTCATTTCAATAGTGCCCTGAATAATTCAGGAGCTGCAGAGTTTTTTCCGAAGCTCCTGCTGCAGCTTTTGGCTGTCTTGCTTGGGAAGCAGCCCATGCAAAAATGCTTAGCATGTACACGATGAATTCTTCTGGGTTTGCATAGCATAGGACCTTAGCAATATGATTCATAAGGTGCAGCTTAAAATAGTTTTAAGAAAGGACTGGAAAGGGTATGTCATTTGATCCCAACTTATAGGCTTATGTGAAAGAGACAAGTTGGACCAAGGTGTGGATGAAGGAGTAGTTTCACAAGGCTTATTTACTTGCCATTGCTGTGTGTGTGTGTGTGTGTGTGTGTGTGTGTACACACACATGCATGCTACAGACTAAACTCATGGCCTCAGACATGTTAGGGATATGCTCTGCTACCTTGCCACATCCCCAGATTCCCTGCCATTCTTCTTATATTCCATACCATAATATGCCATAATTTCCTAATTTATGTCACTCTAGAATTAGAGCTACTAGAAGTCAGGAAACTTGGTTTATTGCCTTGCTATTTCCAATACTTTGCTATTTCCTGGCCATGAATAGGTGCTCTATAAATGTTTAATTCTTGAAAATTAGATCTGAGAAAAAATTAGCACATGATTGGTCTTGGTTGAAGAATATTTCTTATATTTATTTTAGTTCTGAAAATGAAGGGGGAAACTATTTTTTTTTTGGCTATAAGTGTTTTTTTTTTTAATTTAATAGCCTTATTCATCTCTTATTTTTTATAGCTTTCCCTACTATTAAGGATTTGCAATTAATTCTTCTATATACCCATTCTGATACCCACTTTGTTCTTGTCCTTAAGCTAATATTCTGTGCAATGCTGTTCTTAGTGCATTTTTATAGAAACCCCAGGTAGAGACGAAGAACACCTTCTTCACTCTCTAAGTCTCCTTACCCTAGGAAGAAGCTACAGTCCCTCTGGGTTGGATACTTCTATTACACCAAAGCCTTCTAACAAACTTGGACACAATCTTCTCAAAACCTCAATTCAGAAATACAAAGCTAGAAACACAGATCCATGGGGTGATTTATTCACTTCTTTTTTCTTTAAAAAACTGTGATTCCAATGTGAGTTTTTCTTTCTTAGAGGACTGTCCATTTTTATGAGTTATCCCTCCTAGAGTACTTGCCCCTAAAAGTTCTGTTCAATTTGTGATGCAAACATAATGAAAACAAATTGAGAAAAGAGCTGACATGCTGAGGATGAATTTGTTCAATTCCTTATGAATCATTGAAAAGAAAACGTTTCAGCTGTTGTCTCTATTTAGGAAACAATGGTGTGATTCTGAATCTTTAACCCTGATCATAGTCTGAGATATAAAACCTTCTTCTTGCGTATTTCTTAAAGACTTTGAAAAACACCAGGATTGAATTTTTTTTTGTCATTTAAAAACATGTGGACTATAGGGGTCAGTGAATGGCACATGACTATTAAAAACAAAGCCAAATACGTATGTCCTCTTTGGCTGCATTAATGTTAATGGTATTCAGACTGAAGAAGTGATAGTGCTTTCAACTCACTTTACATACTGACCAACTTAGATCATTGCATAAATCTCCCAGAGCTATGATTTTAAGAATAATACAGCATATTCTTGAAGGAGGACGTTCATAGTTCATAGACAGATCAGGATAGCGGGAAGGCTAAGAAAGTGGCATCTGGAAATGTTTGGAGAAAGTAGACTTGCATACTAAAACCAAAACTTACACTCTTTGCAGTCCTTGAAAGAGACTTTACAAAAGTGTCCATTCACCAGCAGTCTAAAAAGAACTTGGAGATGGATGGATCCCATTTATAGAGATCCAGGTTCCTTGTAACTCCCTGCTCTCCTTATCACAAAGCTCTCTAAATATTGTGTAATTCACCAACACCCAGGTTGGTCTTTCAGCTCTACCCAGTTGAGCAAATGTTCATAGAGCACTTTCTTCAGGGTCACTTTTACAGACATCTCCAGAAGGGCTGGGAGGTGCTACAGGGAGATAAAGCACAGGGGTCTGAGATTTGGATTCTAGTTCTGTTAGCTGCCTGAACATGGCATAGATAATTTAATCTTTCTCAAGAAAATGTGCATTATATCCTCAGGGAGTTGTGGTTAGGATTAGATAATGTGACATATGAGAATGTGGTTGGTTTGGTAAATGGCTAGTTTCTTTTTCTAGTTGGACTGGCTGCTATCTAACATTTATTAGGCCACTGAAAAAAAAGTTTTTCAATTTCTGCCCACTTTCTTCTCTTAAAATACCTTTCTTAAAAATTTCCCCAAAGCTTTAGAATAAAAGAAGCATGACTCCATTACTGTATATTTTAACTTTTCTATTAGAGGATCATTCGTTATAGTATTATCTGTTAAAGTTGATGGTTAATATTTATGTACATTGTTACTTTCCAGTTAGGTGCAGCCTATTACTTTGACTGCTTAACAGAAGAAATGTTGGCTTGGAGAGTTTGAGTGATTTGGCCCAGGACATGTACTATCACAAAATAGAATTCAAAGCCAGATTGGCATAGATGCAAAAGCCATACTCTTTTTGTAGCAACACAGATTTCTGAGTCATAGGGAACAAAAATTTTTTCTGTAGCCTTCTTGTAATCTCATTCCTAGAAAAGTGCCCTGCAAGAAACAGATTTTCCATAACAGTTTATTTAATTGGATTGAGTTGACCAAATGATTTTATCACTATCCTTTGATTTCTATTTCTAATTCTAGGTATATATGTTTTGACTCCATTAATAACTACTAATGCTCATTTCCCAGGACATACCTGAAATTAGGTCATCTATCTGTTAAATATATTTTTTTATAATCCCAATGTGGTTACAAGAACTTTATAAATTCTTTCAATTCATGAGGACTTTAAATAGGATTTTTTTTTTTCGGTACTGGGGATTGAACTCAGTGGCATTCTACCTCCGAGCTATACCCCCAGCCCTATTTTTTTATTCTTTATTTTGAAACCGAGTCTTACTAAGTTTCGGAATGCCACATTAGGTAGCTGAGGCTGGCTGCGAACCTGGATCCTCTGGTCTCAGCCTCCCGAATGCTGGGATTACAAGCGTGCGCCACCACGCCTGGCTTTTAAATAGGAATTTATGTTTTAAAGTTTAGAAGTAATTAAGGCAATGCCAACATGGAATCATGCTGAGAAAATATTAATCAAATAATATATAGTAGTAATGATGATAGTGCTGTTTTTTAGTATCAGGAACTTTGGAAATTTTTTCTTGGAATTATATGGAATCACATTTATTTTAAAGGACATTCATGTTTAGAGAAGTCATGTATCCAAAATCAATGTGTGTGTGTGTGTGTGTGTGTGTGTGTGTGTGCATGTATGTGTTTGTTGTCCTGGGGATTGAATCCAGGGTTGTTTTACCTCTGAGCTACATCTCCAGAGCTATTTTATTCTTTATTTTGAAATAAGGTCTCACTAAGTTATGGGGCTTCACAAGTTGTTGAGACTGGCAGTGAATCTGCGATCCTCCCGTCTCAGCTTCCCAATACTGGGATTACAAGTGTACATCACCATACCTGCCTAGCAGTTGATTCTTGATTTGTAAGTCATATGGAGTTATTAAAGAGTTTTTGGCTGGGGAATAACATGGATATATATATAGATATATCCATATATATATATATATATATATATATATATATATATATATATATTTGTTGTTGTTGTACTGGGGATTGAATACCCAGGGGCATTCTACTTCTCAGATGCACCCCAGCTCTTTTTATTTTTATTTTGAAACAAAGTTTTACTAAGTTGCTGAAGTTCTGAAGTTCTTGCTAAGAGTTGCTGAGGCTGGCCTCGAACCTATGATCCTCTTGACTCAACCTTCCCAATACGAGGATTACAGGCTTGTGTCAAGATGCCTGGTTAGCCAGATATTTGTTTTAGGAAGAAAAAATCATTCTGGTGTTGGTACTGAGAAGTGAGTTCAGGAAATGATAACACGGATGGGACAAGAGGGAAGAAGAGGAAATGGTAGGCCTGACAGATTGATGGGCTGTGGGGTTAAGGGAGGGAGGATGACTGCCTGGTTACTGATTTTAGTAACCTGGGTTTTAAAAGGCAGAGTCTAACAGTTCTCATGCATTTTGCAAGACATTTAAAAGCCACTAGGACATACTGTCAGGAACATTTGCATTTGGGGATGAAAAATTACGTGTAGAACTGATTTAGGCATTGAACCTAGGCAGCTCTGACTCAGAGTCTGTCAAAGTGTGTTATTGTTTTTCTGCTGTGATGCTTACTGGGGGAAATCACCCAGGAAGCACAGCATAAACCAACAAACATCTTAATGTTCTTACCCCACCAGAGCTAAAGAGCAAGAAGAGAGAGTAGTCATTGAAGTGCTATTTCATTCTGTGTCTACACCCATACAACACACGTTTGTGCACACATGCATGCACATATGCACACACCTCAGCAAAGGGTTAGTAGTTCTGCAGGGTTTGTAGCTTCAGTAATGAAACTCTGATGGTTCAATGCCTAACTCAGTATTTTAAGTTCTTGTAGCACCTTTCTATCTTTTCCCTAGTTATTCTTACACCTACTGTGTGGGAGAGGCAAATAGATGACTTCTTTTGCAAAGGAGATTGTCCCTCAGAGCAATGAAAAGATTTCTAGTGCAGCAGAGCTGCAAGTGATTGCATTGGCTCTTGCACCACATAATCCGTGGAGTTGAAGTTGGAATCACTTCTCTGGACACCACATCTAATGCCTTCTATCATTGTATTGGGTCAGTAGTCTCTCAGGGTTTACTTTTCACTATGTAATTCAAAGAAATATATTACTATATTAATGATATGTCCATAGATGAATGCATATCTATCTATCTATCTATCTATCTATCTATCTATCTATCTATCTATCATCTATCACCTACCTATCTACATGAAAGTTGCATAGAGTAGTATTTATAAAACTCCTTTTGCTGAAATGGAAGGGAACTGAATTTAAAATTGTTTTAAAAACAAGAGAATGCAATGTTTTACGTAACTAGGAAGTCTTAGGTGGTTAGTATTTCCTTCAACCTTGATTATATTAGAGGTACCAATAATTCTCCCTTCCCCTACCTTCTTCCTTTCCCTCCCTCTGTGCTTTCCTTCTGCCCATTCTTCCCCTCTCTTTTCATCTTTTTCCTTCTTCCAGCTATCCCTTCATCCTTTCCTCCTTCCATCACTTACTCATTTACCTCTGCTTTCTTTTATGTTGTCTTCATTCACTGTCTTTATTCTCTTGTGATTGTGAGGATGGTTTCACAAGATTGAAATTTACATGGGTCTTAGTAGTACTTACCATCTCAGCAATAAAGAAACCCTCCCATCTAGAATCCATACTCATTTTCTTCAAAATATTGGTTGTTCCTTCTTGGTCATGTGCTCTTCTGTGAACACATCTGGTTTGAACAGCATATCTGATCTGGCAGCTGGGATCAGGGGACCAATGCTATGGTGGTGGAAGTGTCTCCCTCCTATAAAGCCCCTCAACCCACCCAAACTGTATGTACGGGGAGAATGCTGCTCTTTAGAGAAAAAAATTAAGTGCTATTGTCAAGAGATAAATAAGGAATTCGAGGTATTACTGTACTCTGGAATTTTATAGATAAGACATTTTTCAAGATAAGAACAAACAATGGAGGTCTTCTTTTCCTGGCTCTTCTACTCCTTATAGTGTAGGTTTGTCAGACTCAGTTTTTTTCCAACTGTAAAATGAGGATAATGTTCCTTGCCCAGCTCTGCATATGGCTACTTTCAGAATCAAAGTGAGCCAGCCCTCTAGAGTGTTGGTGATGGTTGCAGCTGTGCAAACATGAGGCATCCCTTTAGGGTTTGTGAATCTCTCCAGCACATCTCATTCCTGTCTCCATCCTCCTACACATAATGTACGTTCTCAAGAAATATCCACAGTGCAGCCTGGCGTCTCAACAGAGGCCCATGGAGATGCAGAACTTCACCTAGAGGGACATATTTCTAACTTCTAATTGTGAACTCATAAGTGCTCTAGGGGGAAATTTTTGACAGCAAGGATGCCACTAAGTACCCTTCATTTCTCTACAAGACATTCCAGAAAGCCACATAGTATGGTAAACAGAGAAGGGAATTTGGGGATGGCTGGGGGTGTATCATAGTGGCAGAATGCTTGCCAACATAACATGTGCAAGGATCTGAGTTCAATCCCTGGCAGAGAGAAAGAGAGAGAGAGAGAGAGAGAGAGAGAGAGAGAGAGAGAGAGAGAGAGAGAGAGGAATGGGGAGTGAGAATTTTGACTGGTATGTGCATTGGATGGTGCCCTAGCTCTAGGATCTTGGGTTGGTTATATAATATTTGCATTATTTTTTTCTACTTGGTAAATAATGAAAGCAATGCATAATTGTCCAGTGTTTTCACCCAAATCACTATCAGTAACAAATAAGATTGTGATCAAAAAGGTTAAGAATGAAGACAGAGCTCGGTTTGGGTTTGAGCCTACACTTCTCTATTTATGTAGTATACTCTGTTAGTGCCCTGCCCTTACCCTGACCCTGAGGTTGTGCCTCTGGGCTCTCTCTGGCAGGCACCTTCCTCCAGAAAGAGCCTTTTGAGGCATTTGTGGAAATAGCTTTTGCTTCAGTGAGCAGGGATATCCCTTCTCTCCTTCCCAGATTAAGTAGTGGCTGCAGCTTCCCAACTGAGCATCAGCGAGGCATTTTTATTGCTTTAGATGAACTGTGGCAGGTCAGCTGGGGATTGCCAGGCAGTGAAGGCTCCCATGTGCACAAAGCACTCAGACCCTTTGGCTCCAATTTGCTGCTGGCTTGAGGGGAAATTGTAACAAGAATGTGAGTGACTGGTTGAACACAGGGGGGTTCCAGACGCAAGGGCTGGAGAAAGCCATGCCTGATTAAACAGGGTTCTCTGCTGCCCTGTTCAAGGTGGAAAGGTTAGAGAATTTGCCCTGTTCAGTCAGCTGTGCACCTTGACTGCCAAATACCCTTGCTTGCTCCAGGCTATGACAAGTTCCCTCTAAAGCTCTGTGTAAGAAGTGACAGCTGTTGAGAGATATCAGATGAAAAGAAAAGAGCTGAGGACTTCTCTCAAGGAAGTGAGCAGGGTTGAAAGTCATGCATTTGGTATGATTAAAAAAGAAAGAAAGCAAAAAGAATAGCAATAGTCAGGAAGGAGTCTAAGAGATCCTACCATCTGATTGCTCATAAGGAAACTGATCCTCAATGAGGAAAAGGTTTTGCCCCAAAGTCACACAGCTAGTTAGCAGAAGGAGAGGATTTAGAACCCAAACCTACACCGATAGGCAAATAATTTTTCCACCACTCCTTGCTACCTGGCTAATTTTTCATTTTAGTTATTCTGCATATGGTTATTTGCTTAAATAATACTTTACTGTGGGGTGTCTATAATTTGCATCTCCACTATTTGCCAGTCTCAAGTAGATCTTCTGTAGTTCTTATAACAACCTATGATCTAGATGACATCATGAGAGCGGCACAACTAGTCCATGGTCACACAGCTATGAAGTGGCCCAAACCTTTGTTTCTTTGATTAAAATGTTCCCATAATTTCCAAATATGGTGCTACCATATTGGTCTCTAGGTATGTCAGGATTATGGATAAAATTTGAAAGAAAGGAGAAGAAATGGATGGGGCTAGACAGGAGATGTATAAAGTAGTAGGAGAACTGATGGCTGAAGGTGGCCCTTGGAGTCCCTGTCAGCCAGAGGAATAGGTCAATGGGATTTTTAAGATGGTGGTATGAATAGATGATCCATGGGCCACACCTCTTGTTTTAGGTTAAAGTACATTTATGAAAATAGGAGGGGGGAAAAATAAAATTTCCCTCTAAGAAAAGGCAGGCTGCAGGATACATGTGAAAACATAGACCATGCTGGCTTGTGTTACTCCATGGGACCACTATTGAAAACAATATGAGCTGGACATGGTAGTGCAAGCCTGTAATCCCAGTACTTGGGAGGCTGAGACAGGAGAAGGATCGCAGGTTTGAGGCCAGTATCAGAAACTTAGCAAGACCCTGTTTCAAAATGAAAAACAAAACAAAACAAAACAAAAAGGGCTAGGGGTATAGTTCAGAGGTAGAATGCCCCTGGATTCCATCCCCAGTAAAGCAAAAAGCAAAACAAAACAAAACAAAACACTCATTACATACAATATTTGCTCCAGCATCATGTGCACATGGGGCTCCTTCATAAGGTACAAAACAGGTGATGTACAGAGGGAAATATTTGAAATTCTTGGGAAACATGAGTTCTTGAAATACCAGACTGACCTGAGGATGAAGAAGAAAATGAGTGTGATTAGTCAGAAGAAAGATGAAAGTGACCTCAATGCATTCTTACGTTACAATGGAAAGATTGTTTCTATATTTCATTTTAAAAAATTGGAATAAAAACTTAAAAAGAAGGAAGAAGCTTCATAATGCTCGCATATTGTCATATCACTTCTGGCATTTTGGTTTGTGTGCTAGAAATCGCCTATGCCTTTTTCTTCTATAATTACAATTTTATGTAGCATTTCATACAGTGATTAATAAAAATAATACCATGAGCACTTTTTGGGTTATTATATGGTTTCCATAAAAGTGATTTCTAATGATTCCCTGATACCTGCTAGGTAGATAGTAATAATTTATAACGTTTTTCCTACTGTAGAAAATTTAGGTGGTTGCTGTGAATGGTATTAAATTTTATGAAAACTTTGACATCTCGTGTACTGGCACATTTCTTTTGATTGGGTAATATAATTAACTACTTTAATCATTAATGAATTTCCTGACTTTAAACCATTGTTGCATCCTTTGTTCTGATATACTCTGAATTAATCACTTGCCACAATTATAATTAGTTTTTTATATATATCTATGTTCATAAACATGATTGATTTAAGTTGACAAAAAAGGGCAGCTTGTCTCTCTGAAAGCTCATGGCTCTTGGTCAGACAGGCCTCTTTTAGGATCTTCTACTTCCTGATTATATAACCCTGAGCAAATTAGTTAGCTATTACTTTTATGTGTTCTTTTATTTTTATCTGGTCAGGCATTTTGAGAATAGCATTCAAAAGATGGTGCTTACCTGTGATTAAACACTGAATTCTGAAAGTTAATTTGAATGTTATATTCATATTCTAAAAGGCAATTTGAATGCTATGTTACATGGGTCAAAGTTATTGTAAATCCACATAGATACACAGCATACTAAAGACTGTGACCACATACTTCTTCATTACCGTATGTTTTAGATAGCCAACCTTTTGAAGTTGGTGGAATGAGACTCTTGGATGATGTCAAATGTGCTAGAAGGGCCTGTTACCAGAGTGAAGGACTCTAGTGGATCCTAAATCCTGATATTTTGACTATTTCTTGGCAGGCTCAGATTAGGGAAAACAGGTGTAGGTAGTATAAAGAGAATCACACTCTTTGTTTACACTCAGTTTACAAGCTCTGTTATTTATTTGTTCATCTCAGAAAAATTCCCCAATCTCTCTGAACATTAGTTTTATCATATGTAATAAAGGTTTAATGTCTGTATTATAGAGTTATAAATGATCTTTTGTGTAGTGATCGATAAATTGCACCTATATTATTATGGTATTTTTCCCTTGATGCTGAGGTACTTCCCCTTATACATTATTGTTTCTATGGTTGAGATGCTTCTCAAAATTAAGATAAACAAGTCTGTCACTCACTAAGCAGTAGAGTTATTTACTGGACTGTTGCATTGCATGAAGACATATGAACTTGTCCAGAGGTGGAGATTATTTAATCACATTATGGTTAACTCACTTGAATTATTTGTATTAAAATCATTACTGAGAGGTTGAATTTTAGCTCAAGTTTGGTATTCCAACTACGGATTTAAGTGATTTAAAAAATACTGCATTATGATGCAGCATTAAGATGAGAAATACTGTGTTTCCTGAAGAATGACTGACACATGCCAGGCAGTTCCACAAGAGGAAATAGAAACTGTTAGGTTTCTCAGAATAGTTCATAAAAATATTAAAGTGTGAAATTGAGGTGACCAATTTATGTGTTTGAAGGATTGTGGTTTAGGTGCCAAAAAGCTCTTTCTCAAAAGTTGTTGGCTGACTTTCAAGAGAAGTTGGCTAACTTTCAGGATGCTGCCTTCAGTTAAGAGAAAGAACAAAGCGGTTAGGGCTGTGCAGACGACAGACTAATATCCTTCTGGGTGTGAGAAAAGGATTCTGTCAGTGCTACAGACATGAACATAGATCATCCCAAATCCGAAGTTCAAGCTCCAAAGTTGATTAGGCCACTGAAGAAAAAATATGAACAAATATAGATTATTGTTAAATCTAGAAGTTATCTAGGTGGTTCTCTGCTCCCCCTCCAAACTGTAATACAGTGGTATGGATACAATGAACAACGTGTTAGAACCTAGGGAGTGTGGCAGTGTAATTGGCTAATTACGTTAACATCTATATCTGAACTCTTAGGAAGGACTAGAGTAATCATATTCAATAGCAATTGGCTGTTTTGTGTTTGATTTTAAGTCTGGGTTTTTTTTCCACATAGCTAGGCTTGGTATTATTTTTCCTCTTGCTTTAAATAATTAATAGAAGAAGATAGTTATTTATGCTAGTAAACACTATAAACTCTCGTGAAATTTTTGGTTCTTTTGTGCTTTTATAGAGTTTTTTTTTTTTTTTTTTTTGCGGTACTGGGTATTGAACTCAGGGGCATTCTACATCCGAGTTATACCCCCAGCCCTAGTTTTTATTCTTTATTTTGAAACCGAGACTCACTAAGTTGCGGAGGGCTTCACTAGGTAGCTGAGGCTGGCCACGAACCTGGATCCTCCGGTCTCAGCCTCCCGAATGCTGGGATTACAAGCGTGTGCCACCATGCCTGGCTGAGTTTAAGAGATATATGTGATGTTAGCCTAAAGCTCAAATAACAATACACACGAAATGCTAGTCATACACACAAAGAGTAATGGTAATCTTGTTCAGAAATTGTATGTACCTTAAAGTGCTTTGGTGGTTATCCCCAACTTTACAAATCTCTGGAGTTCCTGAACTTTAAGAAAAATTTGAGGAACTGACATAAGCAATCACTTCTTGTTATATTCCATAGCACCTGTGATCATGAAAATTTTACACATTAACAAGAATTTTGTTTGTTTGCTTATTTATTTTAATTTTCTGATTTGGTCAGTAACCCAGCCATAGGCACTGGATAAAGATGTTGGGTCCCCTCTGTTGAGAGATGTCTTCATAATGACATCTGTTGGAATCCTTTATTTTGGAATCATACAGAGATAAGTTAAGTATTTGCTAAGAAGTTAATATATAATGAAATGAATTGTACTTAATAGGTAGATACCTTAAGGTCGCATACTTGTGTGCTCACAGTTCTCTACAAAACTGGAAAATATAAAGTAGTATTTAGGAAGAAGATGGGGCATAAGAGGGTCTTCAGATGGAAAAGGAGAGACCCTCGATAAACAAAGAAGTTGATTTAACCAAAAGGGATTGACGGGGGGGGGGGGAGCGGGGACACCCTAATGTACATCAAGGTTACTCACTAAATTGATCCTGAGAGGGAAGGAGGACGAGGGAGCAGGGTGGGAATTGGGGGAAGGGGTCAAATGAGAAAAGTGGGCACATATGTCATTTTCAATTTGTACCTAACAGAGATGTCTGCTTACAATGTACGAATAATAAAAAAATTAATAAAAAATAAAAATAAATAAATAAAGTAGTATCTATAATGCTCTCACTTTTCTTTTGAATATTAGGAAATGACTATACAGTCTCACACCAGGCAACTGTGGTCCCCTTGTATTTCATGTTAGTGATACCTATAGCAGATGAGGTTTTATTTCCTTGAGGGTACAGAGATAAGGCAAAAAGTGTCAGGGATGTAGCCATGTAGAACTATATTTTAATCTCTCCTCTGTCATATGTTACCTGTGAAATACTGGACAGATTTCTTAACCTTTAAGAGCATTAGTTTTCTTATTTATAAAATGAGGATAATAACACCTAATTCGTAGATATGCTGTGACACTTAAAATATTTCATTTTAATTGACAAAAAATGTATATATTTCTTATGTGAAACATGATGTTTCAATGTACAAATTATAAATTAGATCAATTGAGCTACATATGTATTATCTTACATACTTATAAACTGAAGTGAGAATACTTACAATCCACTCTCAGTGATTTTCCAAATATGATACATTGTCATTAACTATGATCAACATGTTTTACAACAGATCTTTGACCTATTTCTTCTATGCAAGTGAAATTTTGTTTCCTTTGGCGGTTCTCTCTCCAGCCCCATTCTCTGTTCCCAGTCCTTTGTCACTGCTGTTCTCTCTACTTCTATAAACTTAATTCTTTTAGATTCTACATACAAGTGAGATCATGTAGTATTTGTCTTTTTATGCCTGCATATTTTACTTCATGTAATGCTTTTCAGGTTCATTTATGATGTCACAAATGACAGGATTTCTTCACTTTTTATGGCTAAATAGTATACCATTGTGTGCGTGTGTGCACACACACACACACACACATGCCTCAAATAAAGGCCAAATTTTCTTCCATTACCTCATTCCTTTTTCCTCAGCCTATCATAGATCAAAATTCATTCTTTACAGCAAGAAATCTTTTTATTTTTTAATGTGTGTGTGTGGTAATGGGGATTGAACCCAGGGGCAATCTGCCTCTGAGCTACTCCCTCAGCCCTATTTTTTAAAAAAAAATTATTTTGAAACAGAGTCTCACTAAGTTGTAGAGGGCCTCACTAAATTGCTGGGGCTAGCTTCAAACCTGAGATCCTCCTGTTTCAGCTTCCCAACTACTGGGATTATAGGTATGTGCCACCACTCCCAGCTGCAAGAACTCTGAAAATATGATTCCAGATCAATATCATCAGAATAACCTGGGCACTTGTTAGAAATGAGAATTCTTATGCCCCATCACAGACTTGCTATATTAGAAATTCTGAGGGTGGAGTATTTGAGCCAGTTTTTTTTTTTTTAAGTACCTGACCAAAATACTTGACAAGCACAACTTAGAGAAAGAAAAGTTTATTTAGGACTTACAGTTTCAGAGGTCAGTCCATGGTGTACAAACTCCAAGGCAGAAACTGGTCAGTGGCAGGGCTTTAGGACATGACAAAGGAGTAAATCTGCTCTCACCTCATGGGGGCCAGGAAGCAGGGAGGCATGGGGGAGGGAGCCAGGGACAGATACAGTCCCCAAGGCCATGTTTCCAGTGATCCATGCCTTCTCCAGCCACACCGCAGCTCTGAACCTGGCTGCATAGTCTAACACACGAGCTTCTTAGGGAACATTTAAAACCCAAACCATAACCTTAGAGCCTTGTAAATATGACATCCTTCAGGCGATTCTGGTGTATCCTAAAGTTTGAGAATCACTGTCCTAAGTGGGCTTTCTGCCTAAACTAGATTTCAACAACTTTGTTTCTATTGTTCTTATTATCTCTAAACAAATCTGAACATTGAACAGGTTTCAGGAATCTAGCTCTCCAGGATAATGCTCAACAATGTCTTCTGTTCTTATTATTGTTCTGGGGAGGGATAGGATTGAGGGGGGAAGGAGTGCTGATGGCTGATTCCAAGATGAAAAAGGAGCACTAAATGAAAGGCCCATTTGCTCTGTATCTTGAGCAATGCTTGGACCACTTTGGCTTTCTTGGCACAGTTGTGATTGGCTAGCAGTTTTCACTTCTATGAAATGCTGGCTTATGTCAGTTACTCACTTTTCTATGGTGGTGCTTAACTTTTTCTTAATAATTCATAGGAATTATCTATATCAGATTAAACTAAATGTACCACTAATATTTGATTTTTAACCTATATAATGGCAGATTTATATAGTTAAGCCTAATATATTCTAAATAATGTTTTGAACAAATATTTTGTTCTAGCACGAAGTTTTATTCTCTTCATGAGAAATCTTTTGCTAAGGAAGTTCCTAACTATAATGTAATCAAATTTATTAACACTGTTTTAAAAGATCTGTAGTTTGTGTGTCCAAGTTAAGGAATTCTTCTCTATACTTCCTCACTTATCTGCAATGTTAATTCAGTTATATATACTTCCACATCATATTCTTGGATAATTATTCTCTGCCTTTGCTTTTCCAAATACATTTTGGAATTAGATTGTCAAGTTACATGAAAAACCTATTGAAATTTGATTGAAATTTGACATTTTAATTTTGGAGAAAATTAACTTTACTATATTGATTTTAATTAAAAGAGTTTAAAGTAGTTCTATTTTCTAGAATTAGTAGAATATTTGTTCTGCTAATCTGCTTGAAGATTATTTCAAGTTTCTAAGTAGGCAATCATATCCACTACAAAGTTGGATAGTTTTGTTATTTAATTTCAATGTAATTCTTACACTTTTTGTGTTTTATTATGCTGGTTAGTATATTAAATCCAACATAAAAGAAAAGCATCAATAATGGGTATCCTGGTGGTATCCTTGATTTTAAAGGGAGATGCTTTTTAACATTTTAACATAATTAAAAAGTAAGCTGAGGCACAATATAATTTTATGGGGCATATTTGAGCAAATAATAATTAATTTTATGGGGCATATTTGAGCAAATAATAATTAATGGATTGGGAAGTTCTAAATCAGAAACAGCTTGGGAGTTCCACTGAGGGAAGGGGAAGACTTTCATGGGACCAACACAAAAATAAAACAAATAAAATATTTGACTTGTTGAAATTGTAGAGTTGCCTTGTTTAAACTTTCCATTGGAAAGTCTCCAGTTATATAAGTTTGTTAAATGCTTCTGATTGAATGAGATTAAGTTTTATTTATCTCTATTACAGTGATTTACAGTGAATAGTCCAAGTTGTTTTGCTTACATTTGCATTTAAGCAAGGTTAAGGTTATTTATGAGGCCCTGATTGGTATTGTCTGCTCAGGGAATCTTCAGACCTGGTCTCTTAATTCACTTTAACACCATTCAGTATATTTGCTCTGGGATTTTCTTGTGGGAAAGCATGTGTGGTTTTTTGTTACTTTTTGGCAGATATTCTTTTTAGTTTAAGGAATTTTTTTTTTCAATTTGGTAAATTTACTGAGCAGTTTAATCAAAAGAGAATATTGAATTTATTTCAATATATATTTAGGTGATTTATATTTTCTTGTTTAATTACCTTAAGGGATCTTTGCATCCCTGTGATAATGAAAACTTAGTTATGGTGTTTTCTTTAAACCTTTTCATAAATTAATGAATTTTCTAATTTTGTTTGATTTTTTATTTGCAGTTCCATTCTGATGATTCTTTTTCTTAGTTTTATTTCAATATTACACTTATCTATACAATAATTCCAATATCTAGCATTGGTTCTGAGATTTTTATTGGATTCAAATCTGTCTTGACAGCCCAGTCCAACTTGTCATTCCAGTGGTTATCTCTTCCTGTCTTTTTTTTTTTTATCATCAACCAAAATCTTGTAATTCATGGAAATCCATGTCAGGTATTTGTCCTTTGGAAGGCTTTCCCAGATTCCTGTGATACAATTACTTCCTTTTTTATGTTTCTACTGTATTTTACTGTTATTTTCATTTGGTCCTTAATTCTTTCTACTGTGTGCATATATATTTCCCACATAGTTTGTGGGGCTTTAAAAAGTAAGGAGGACATTTGATTCATGTTTGTACTTCTAATACCAGTTTCTGTAATATATAGACAGAATTATATATTAGAGAAGGAAAAAAAACTATAGTCAAATTTCAAACTGGCTATTATTGACTGTGCAACCTTGGTCTGATTACTATATGTCCTTGAACTTAGGCTTCACCATCTCTGAAATAGTTATTATAATTGGCCTGTTTTACATAATTATGAAGACAGGATTAAATGAAATAGTGTTTATAAAAGGGCTGGCACTTGGGTATTCACTATACATGTTTGATGAATTGTACCTGAATTGACTTAGTAGGGGAATCTATTTTTAGAGGCAATACTGATCTATTATTTAGAAATTATTTTAAACACCAAGTTTTCCTTTAGAGCCACAAGTAAAGGAAGCTGGTCTTGACCTGTGCCTGAGAAAGAAGCATCAGTTTCAGGCTCTCTGGTGAGGATTTCTTCCAAAGCTCTGTCTGAGATGCCACTGGAGTTAATAATTCTTTGGTTTCTCTCTGGATAACGATCCGTTCATCCCATTAGCTGTGCTGAGAGAGCTATGGGAAGTCTGACTGGTAATTCCATGTGGAGCTCCATTGTACTGGGGCAGGGGAACTTGTCATAGGGTGCCAGTTACCTCAACATACTTCTGGTCCTCAGAAAAGGACAAGGATTTAGCACTTGCTCCGCCCAAGATTTTCATCAGGAATGCTAGTATCATTGAATATTAGGTATGGAAACAGTTTCTCTAAACATTATGTAACATATAACTAATTATATCAACACTATGTTATACACAAGTGATTCAAAATGTGAAGATGTGGCTTAGAGAAAACATTATATCAACACTCCCTTTCTTAGAACCTTTTAGTATTTCCCAGTGGCCCTCAAATGAAGTCAAAATTTCAAAAGTCCAAATTATGTTAAACCCCTCTCTCTCTCTGTACTAGGCACTGAACCCAGGAGCATTCCAAGCTACGCCCCCACCCCTTCTTGTTTTGAAACATGGTCTCACTAAGTTTCTAAGGCTGGTCTTGACCCCATGATTCTCCTGTCTCAACCTCCCAAGTACTGGGATTACAGGCATTTCCCACCATATCCTGCTTCACCATTTCTCTTGAGATCTATGCTTCTACTTCTCCACTTATTTTGCTGACCCATAAGTGCCTATCACTTTGCTATCTCCAAGTCTTTACTTAAACAGAATTCCCTGCTTAGAATGTTCCACTCCAAATCCATTTTTCTTTTCTTTTTTTTTGTGGAACTGGGGGGTGAACACAGGAACATTCTTCCTCCAAGCTACACTCCCAGCCCTATTTTTTTCTTTATTTTGAAACAGGGTGTCACTAAGTTACGGAGGGCCTCACTAAGTAGCTAAGGCTGGCCACAAACCTGCCATCCTCCTGTCTCAGCCTCCCAAGTACTGGGATTACAAGTATGTGCCAATCATGCCTGGCTCCAAACCCATTTTTCAATACCCAGTTCAGATGGTACATTTTCCAGGTAGCAATCTTTGATCCAACCATTAAGAATTAATGTTTTCTTTAGTTATTCAGTAAACAAATACATTTTACACAAGATATTTTTGTTGAATAATAAAGCATCGTGTGTGTGTGTGTGTGTGTGTGTGTGTGTGTGTGTGTGTGTGTTTACTGGGGATGGAACCCAGTGGCATTCTACTCTGAGCTATACCTCCAGCCCTGTTTTATTTACTTATTTGTTTTTATTTTGAGACAGGGTTACAATAAATTGCAGATGGTCTCATGAACTTGTGATCCTGTCTCAGCCTCCCATACTGGGATTACAAGCATGGGCCACCTTGCCCTGCTATAATGCATAGTTTTAATGTGCTACTATGTATCAGTCACCAAGCTGTAGTCCCAAATTGATTACTCTCAATAAACTCAATCATACTAGGAGACAGGAAAGAGGTAACAAGATACTGTCAGCTGTTAGAGTAGCTTGATAAAGTGCTATGGGATCATGGAGAATAGAAAGCCCAAATTCAGCTGATCTACTGACTAGAACACTTACCTGTGGCTTCTCCAATACGGCCCCCCCCTCCCCATGGGAAGTTGGAGATTATTCACCCATGGTGACTGGAACGTGAAACAACATGTATCCCAAGAAGGCAAAAAGAAAGGTTATGGCATTTTAAAAATGAGAAGTCACATAGTATCACTTCCACCATTCTCTCTTGGCGGGTAACCTATGTCAGAAGTATACACGACATAGACTCCACTGCTTATTGTAAAGAGTGCCAGGGTTGCAATTTAACAAATGGGATGAGAACCACTACTGTGGCCATGTTGGAAAATAAATTGCCACTTAGCCCCCTCTTATCATCGATTGACCTGCCTGTCACACTCCATGAGGAAATCCTTAAAACATAACACATCTATGGGTTTGTTCTCAAAATTTGTAAGAATTGGGATTGCTCGGGAGATTATGTTTTATTTTGGTTTTGTGCTTGAGAGAGAAGACTACTGAGGATGGGATAGATGGCGGTGGCCTGGATAGCAAGAAGATAATACCGAAGCCTGGGATAGAAAGAAGGAAGGAGAACTCAGAGCCAGCCCAGACCTGGCAGGGGTTTTCTAATAAGGATTGATATACTAAGCCTTGTTTATCTTAATTTAGGTGTAAATAATTAATTGCATGGTAAAAAAAATAATGAATTTTTGCCTAAGTCTTGTTTGTTAAGCTTAAGTAATCAATTTGAATAAATAAATAATTAAAACTTAAGCCTTATTGATTAAGCTTTATTTACACATGAATGTGAATAGATTTAAGTCAGATTTCTTGTGACAAAATTTAATAGTTTCTAGGGAGAGAACAGTAGCACAGTGGTGTGAAGAAAGGATGCAGGCTGGAGAGTCTTTTTTTTTCTTTTTTCTTGGAGATTAGGGTTACAGGCAAAAGCTAATAGGTTGATTTGGGGTCCTTTCACCAATCTTTTGGTATGGTATTTCCACTGCTTAGAGATGCAATATATGATGATATTGACAGTCTCAAATGTGTTCATGGAAACCCAAGTTTTAATTCCCTCTTCAATATTTAATAGCTGACCAAATTCAGAAAAGTGACAGGCTTTTGAAATCTCAGTTATCTTTTCTCTAATATGGGATTAATAAAAGCATTTCTCTAAAAATTATTGAGGCTTAAGTGTGATGATGTTACACAGTTTGTACTTAATACAGTTTATGGAACTTAGTAAGTATTCAACAGATAGTAAGTGAAAACTCATATAATAATAATTGTATTCATGCACTTTTTCTTGTGCTGCTGTTCTGCAAATGCATGGATAGTTCATCTCCTTTACAATACTGTGCAGGTTGTTCTGGGTCCTCTATCCTCCTCCAGGTGGAACTCTTGCCCTGGGAAATGATTTTTATGCAGACTCAAAAAAATAATAATGTGTGCAGAAGCTTCTGTGAGAGGAATTGCTTTGGTCAATGAGTGGTTAGAAGAATCCCAGTCCTAATTACCCAAATGTCTACAAGAACCCTCCAGTGTACTTGAGTGCTCCTCAGTACCTCGCATAATTTGGAGTGCCAGACAGTTATGCCGCTTGCATTGTGATGAGGGCTGAGACAGTGGGTATATTTAATAGTCTCTTTTTTTAGGTTTCTGCTCCTAGTTATCACTAGGTGAAGCTCTAAACCTCTGGACTTTTCTGTGGGCTTAGCACTTAATAATGCAAACCAATTCCAACTAGCTTGAGTACACAAGGGATAAAGCTAGGAGGAGAGGTCAGGGCTTCCTTTTTTTTTTTTTTCCTGATACTGTGGGTTGAACTTGGGGGCATTCTACCTCTGAGCCACACCCCGGCCCTATTTTTATTTTTTAATCAGGGTCTCATCAAGTTGTAGACGGCTTTGCTAAATTGCTGAGGTTGGCTGTGAACCTGTGATTTTCCTGTTTCAGCTTCTCCACTACTGGGATTATAGGCATGCACTACCATTCCTGGCAGAACTTCCTTTCTTTTAGTAGCTGTGTGATCCTGAGCAAATGGCTTCTTTTTCCAGAGTCTGCCTTCTCATCTGTGAAGTTAGGATAACAAGGCTTGTCTCCCAGGTTGCTGTGAGGACTTAATTTGTCAAGGACTAAGTACAGAGCTTGGGCCATGGGAGGGCTTAATTAATATTATTTTTCCTTAATTTTCTATTCTTTTATAGGACAGTTATCTCAACAATTATGAATAAAATGGAAACTTCCTAATATGAGACACATCTGGAGTTGGAAGTTGTTAGGTCTGAATTACCTCCTCCTGCTCATTTTTTAGACTATTCTTCCACCTTCTTCTGGCTGTGGAGATGCATAACAATCCAGTTCTTCCTGCACATTCAGCTGACTAATTTGCAAATGTTTGGAGGAAGAACATAAATATTAGATGCAGGAAAAGCAGTAGACTTAGTAACTATTCTGTTTCTTAGGGGTTTGGATTAGATAATGAACCTGCTCGTTAGAAGACAAAACAAAATTCAACGTGCACCTTTTTTTGTAAGGGGGTAGTGGGAATACTAAACCCTATCCTCACCCTGTGTTGCAATTTTAAGGTGTCAAATCTCCCTGAACTAACCTTTGCAGCCCAAGGGCTAGATTTTTCACCTAAGTCTCTCAAAGCCACTCATTCAATCATCATTTATGCTTACCTATTTTCCCCCCACCGGGCTATACCCTTAGCTCTTTTTAAAATAATCTTTATGTATGCAATGCAATTAGCCTCATAATCAGACTCAAATATGATATGAACATGCATGCACAATTATTTGATGTATTTTCTTCTCTATACCTGTCTGCCTTCCCCTTTCTTCCCTTTCTATACATGTTAATGAGATTGGTAGTGAAACTTTGTATGGCATAACCATATATGAACTGTTCCTTTCCTCACTTCTCATTTTCCTTCTCTCTGCCTGCTTCTTCCAATTCCCTTCAACTATTTAATTGTCTTCTCTCATTTGACTGAAGTCCCTTTTGGATGATTTTCTTTCTCCTATCTTTCTCTCCCTTCCTTCAGCTTTTACTTATAGTCTTCTATGTTTCAACCACTGTGTTGGACTTGGGATACTTTGTATAACCAAGGCAATGTGAGATCGTGTGATTTATATTGGTTATCATTTGATTAGTTGACAGAATTAGTCTACGTATCATTAAAATGATGTGCACATACCTGGAACACTTTAATTTGTAACAGGGAAGGGCACATTTAATCATCTATCTTTAATGCAAAGTCAAATTTTTGGTTGATTATGAGTCCCAGAGGTCATTGTCCTACTTGTGTAAACCCTGCCCATATTGCATTGCTTATAGTTTCCAGATTCCATTTCTTTAGAGTGGAGCTAAAACTTTAGGTACTTAGTCAAGAAAATCAAACACAAAATGTTTTGATTCACATTTGCCCAGGGGAATATTTATGAATCCTTGTGATTTGGAGTTCATATAGACCCAAAGAGAGAACCTGGTTCACTTTCCCTAAAATTCATATAGAATTCATGACCTTTTCCTTCTCATCTGTGAGTGAAATGATTATGTGACAGTTGATGACATAGCCTCCTGAAGTGGCGAAGTTGGCAAAGAGGGCACAGGGCAGGTACCTGAGATAGCAGGTGAGTCCAAAGAGTGCCATTTTTCAGAGAGAGAGAGAGAGAGAGAGAGAGAGAGAGAGAGAGAGAGAGAGAGAGCGAGCTGGGGTGCAATGGGATAACCCTTCTTAGCAATGCCAAGAATGAAAATTTTAAGCAAATCTGGGGCAATTCTGGTGTAGAGCAGGCCTTTAATAAAAAGAAAATTAGCAAAAAATGAGTGGAGAGACACTTTTGGCTGGCTCCAAATAGGCTTAGTCATACTGATGGTATCAGACTTACTATCCAGTCTTTCTGACATGCATACGTACTTATATTCATGCTACTGACTTGTACATGCAACCTAGGAAGTCATCCTTAAATATACTAACCCTTTCTTCAAAACATCACCAGCAATCCATCATAAATTGGGTGGACCCCACCCTATTTAATTCCTCAAACTTCCATAGACCACCTACTTTGGGCTTGGTTCTGAGAAAATAGAAATGAGGAGCCCTCTCTTCCTAACTGAGCAGATAGCCCCTTATATAGAGCGTTTCAATATATTTTTCTAAGCAAAATGTTTTTTTTTTTCCTCAAAGGATCATGGAGGTATATACTAAACGTCTTCACTAAATGTTGCTTAAAATAATGACAACTTTTACTCAACAAATTATTCATTACGAAAGTACCACACTAGGGCCTCTCAGATGTAGTCAGTCCAGCCGGTGTGAGAGATGAAATTATTGGACTGATACCTTTGCAGGAATGACATCTGGGCAAAGCCCACAGCAGCATTTCATAAGCGAGATTGTTTCTGCTTTTATATCACCCTTGAGTCCTCTGACCTTGCGATCATTCATAAAACAATGTTACTTTTCTTTTCATCATTTAGTAAGTCATGTATATTGCCTTCAAGTGCCATAAAGTGAGATAGGATGCTCCCAAACATTAAAAAAGAGACTCCTGCTATAGCCAGGTTCTCTCCGCCCCACGTCTCTTTCTTGACAGAATAAAACAGAAATTCATCCAGATTCCAAGCTAAGAGAATTGGCTTCATTGAATTGTTAGTCTTTAATGCTGCAAGGGGATGAGTTAAGGGTATGTTGCCAAGAAATAAAACAGTGTAACATCACGATTAGAGGTGTGAATTTCAGGCATGAAATGCAATTGTTTTACTTATTTTCACAGGGGTCACCACCTGGCATTCACCAAAGCTATTTTGAAACTTCCCCTCATCATCCTGGGTATTAAAACAATCAGCGAGCATTGCTTTTTGTTAGTATATGATCCATAAGTACTGATTGAATTGAGCAGCTACCAAATACAGGATCAAGAATCAGAGTGAAAGCAGATGCTGAGCTTTGCTTTCATGGCACAAATGTTATTTCAGAGGGTGTCTTGAAAATGTCCCAGTTATCCAGTGAACATTATGAGTATTCTATTCAAACCCTCAAAACAAATCCTGTTATTAACTTTGCTGCATTTGGAAATAAATATAGTCATCTATGATACAAAAGCTCTCTGTTTCAAAGGACATGGTTTAGGTATGGTATTTTGTTCTTCTGATTACTCTGAAATTTCTGAAACGAGCAATCCTGTATAATAAGTACCATTTCTGGTGCAGTAATCAATTCTCTGTTTTGTGTAACAAGCCCTCTCTGGAATGAAAATGCCTGAGGAAAGAGATGTTTTGGAGAAGAATCTGTTGTGTTGACTGCCTGCCAAGCCTGCAGCCTGCTGCGCATGGAGGCAGCCCTGAGGGGTTCCGATGCATAGGTAGAATTTTGATTCTAAGGTCCTGGCCATAATGGATTGGACAAGGGGTAGCCATTTGAATTGAGGCTGGCCAGCAGCCTCTGTGGTGGCCTGGTGTAAAGGCTATTTCCCATTGTGGGGGTGGTGATTATCTTTGACAGTGATAAACTGAACTATAAAGTACTTCTCCACTGGGAGGTTTGAATATGAGATGAGAAGACAGCATTTGTCCGTGGAGGCAGTGAATACATGCCATGAATCAGGAAGGCAGGCTTCTTGAAATTGTAGAAGTCATGAAGCTGAAGAATCCGTGAATAAGAGGAAGCTATGTGTAAGCAGAAACCTTGAGAAGTTAGAAGTCCATTAGAACAGCAGGAGCAGAAGATGCAGATAAGGGGGTTTTGAATCAGGAATGGCAGCACACTGGTGTCAATGGAACTGGCCACTGAGAATGTGACAGGAAACCATGATTACTAGGGCTCTGTTGAATCTTGAAGGATCTTCTGGGGTTTTAGCAGTATTCTTATCTATGTGAGGTTTGGTTTTACTGTTAAAATCTCCATTTTCCTTATTTCCATTTGTAGATAAGGTAACATGAATGAGATAAGGTAGAGGGAATTTTTTCTACTATTTAGATATTACCCTTTGATTGTGATTATTCTTAGCTCACTCTAGAAAAGCCTTCCTACTCCCATATAATATATTATAGTTATTGAAAAAATAGCAACACCATTAATAATATAGTTGTAGGATATTTGTGTGTGTGTGTGTGTGTGTGTGTGTGTGTGTGTGTGTGTATGTGAAGGGAAGAGAAAGTGTGTTGGTACAAACAGTTTATCAGGTTCTGCTACTTTTTGTGGATGGTTAATAGAAAGCCAGGCACTTAGTATGCCTCATTCTTAATTCCATAAGAAGCTTCAAAACTCATGTTACATGTTGCAGACACTAAGGCTTAGAGAGAACCAGTGAAATGCCTAAGTGTACCCTATTAGCATTTAGAACCAGAATGAGGATCCTTCCCCAAGACTTCCAGCCTACAAAGTGGGTGTTCTTGTACTTAGGAAGCTAAGAGAGGAGTATTTCAGGTTCAAGGCCAGCCTGCACAACTTAGTGAGACCCTCAGCAACTTAGCAAAACCCTGTTTCTAAATAAATGAATGAATGAATAAGGTCTGTTTGGTATAGCTCAGAGTTAGAATACCACTGAGTTCAACCCCTGGTACAAAAATAAAAGTAGGTGCTCTTTCTACTGCCCATTGGTCTCTGCATAGACAGGCTTTCTGTAAGATTTGGCATTCCCAGGACATTCATCCTCCAAAGGAGACAAATGTGTCGGACAGAAAGACAAGTAGATACCAGAGTCACTGAGCTGTGCTGCAAGTTGGGAGCAGGCAGTCAGGGCCTGCCATGCCTGATAGATTACTGCCACTCCATCTTATGTGACATGGTTATCCGGAACAGGTTGCGTTTATTAAGTCGCATGACTCAGTCAGGTGTTTTATTACCAGTATCAGTGTAATTTATATGTAAAAACACAATCAGTTTCCTTTGCCTTGCAAGAAATCTGACAGAAAAAAGGTGACAGATGGCAGCTCGAATGTTTCCCAGTTGTGGTGTGGATCATGGAAAATTGGACAGTTGGTCTATATTGGTATTTCTGGCAGAAATCATGGGAAAGAGGGAGCTACACACGGAAGACCCATTCATCCTGTTCTTCAGAGCAGGCTGTCCCAGGTGGAGGGAGGCTACCGGAGACTGGCTGATGATGAAATATGCCAGCGTGTTAATCAGGGATCCCATGACAGACCAGATACAGCATTGTGGCTGCTGAACTGGGTGAAACTACTGGGTTCTGTCCAGAGGTCATACGCCCGTCTCACTCCTGGTCAGAGGGTGCTAGAACTTGGTAATTTTGAGGTATAGTCCTAATGAAGAGAAGGTAATGTTGCTCCCACCTGCTGAGTGAACCCCCTGTGAGAATGGGGAAGAGGACTAACATGTAGGAAGTAGAGTTCATGAACAAGCTCCATTCTAGTAGTGCTCTAGTAGAGCACATAACAGGATCTTGATTCTCTAGGGAGAACCGGCCTTGAGAAAAATCCGTGGCTCAGATCTCAAGTAATGATGTGTGTTCTCAAGCTCTTACCACCTCCCATCTAGAGAGGAGGGTGGAGGGTTTACACATACCACAGGCATCAGGGCAGAAAGAGTGAACAGGCCCTCAGTACTGTTGAGGAATTTGAAGTCTAGGAGGGGAGAAAGGTAATTAGGCATAATTGAGTGCGCTGACTTATAATTGATCTACTAAAGAGATTTCCCATGGGGCATCCCTCCCAGGCTGTGATTGCTGCTGATACTGTACAGTCCTCTCCTCCTCTCACCCTCTCTGTGTCCTACCACAGGCCAGAGAACTCACTGTCCAGACCTCTACACAGAAGCTTCTCTTTGCCCTGTCTCCAGCCTCTCAGTCCCACCTAATTGCTGCATTGACTTGTTAGCTCTAGTACTCCTACCAAGAGACTAGGTTCTACCAAAGTATACACTTTAAAGTTTACTGTCCCCTTCAAACATAAAGCCAAAGTGTTAAAGATTTTTTTATATTGAAAGGATAGAGTCAGGAGTCTCTCCTCTTGACCCTTTTGTTTAATAGATTTGGAGTACAGAATCAGGCAGATTGCTAATGACATTTTTGTGAAAGCATTTTTCTTTTAATTAGGTTTGGACTATGACCTTGGTTAACTCCTATGGAGTGTGTGTGTGTGTGTGTGTGTGTGTGTGTGTGTGTGTGTGTGTATGCGATTAATAGTCTTCTGTATTCTGCTTGTTTTATAGTAAGTTGCGACAGGACCCCCAAACCCAGGGGTAGGATGAGTTCTGCCAACACATTATTTAAGCATTAGAGACCTACTGGTTTTATAATTATAGGAGTGAGATTATTTTATTTGCCTTTAAAATGATCACTCAAGCGGTAGTATGGATACAGAGCAGAGGTAGAAAAGACTGACTTGGGAACTGGGAGCACAAGGCCATCAAAACAATTTCCCTCCTTCTAATTTTGTCTGAACAAATCCATGCAAGTATGCACTGGGGGAAAGGAAGAAGGAAGAGAGAAATTGGATGAGTCCGAGTTTCTTCTGAGATATGAAAGGATGCATGCTCTTTCTTAAATACCCTTTAAAATTGAGCACTCTTGCTGAGACCAAAAAATACAGCATGTAGCCTATTTCCTAAAGAAAGAAAAACCTATGGAATGAAACGAAATCTTTTTAGCTGTTTACTCTGTAAAATGAACTAATCCCCAACAGAATTTCCTGTTAGTGCTAACTACTAGAGTAAAGCAACAGAGCTTTAGTATAGGAGAGACAGTAAGGACCAAAAATATAATAAATAAATAAATAAAATAAAAAAGAATTAAAAGCATTATCCCAATTGGTCCATTTCTCTCCCCTCAATTTTTTTTAAAATAGAAATACCATATGGTTCCATATGATAGGACATCTTTAGCAATATGTTATATATAGCTTTTTTGACACAATGGAATTTTCATTTGTTTGCACTTTAATCCAGAAATAATTGATGATGTATGAACATGAGGCCAGAGTGCTAGTGCCAGCAGACAGAGGATTTAACCAGAAGAACTTTAAAGCAAATTCAACTCAGCAGCTTATTAGAATTTCTTTCTCAGTATTAAAAAAATATATATTCCTTTAAGGACAGCACCAGCATACGAAGCCCATGCAAAATAAAAATCTGAGGGAAGGACAGAGTAGTCAATCTCCTCTGTCTCTGGTTTCCAGGCCCTAATCCCTAAGGAAGGGCAATGTCCCAGGGTTTGTAAGCTTCATGCAGGGAAGTATCTGTTACAGATTAGGGGTGGGTGAGAGGCCCCGTCCGAATTGCCCATCAGGGTCACCATTTTGTTGCTAGCCCAGGGCAGGGATGGCTGTCGCCTTGCCCTATTTCCAGATACTACCTCCCTGTGTGGACTTCCCCAGGACCCTGTAGAAGGCTAAGGGAGAAGACAAACCAGGTGGTTCATGCCTTGAGTAGAGGTCTGTTGCAGGCTGGGGCAGGGAAGGAAGGAGCGGGGCTGGGATATGGTGGGGTGGGAATAGGGCACAAAGGAGGGAGGCCACTAATCTGTTGGCGAGGTGGGAAAGTTGGTGAGCTGAGGTGCCAAGGTGCCTTCCCCACCCCCATGCTCCCGTATCTCATCAGATTTCACTTACAAAATGACAGTTCAAAGATAAGGTTGTAAAGAATTTCAAGATGATGGCTGGAGAGCATTAAACTCCAAGTGCATAGGGCCCTTCTGAGCATGGAGACTCATGTCACTACACAGAATCCAGCCGTTTTTATAGAGCTATCCTTCAGTGATGAGGAGGGGCCTCTCTAGGTGAAGTTGTTGGTCTTGGGACAGTACTTGTGGCTAGAACACTGGCTTCAATATTCCTTGGCAAATCAGTTCCCTTCCCAAGGGTGCAGTTTCTCTTCATCTCTAATGTGGAAAATATGAGAATTTATACAAACTGGGTGCCCAATTTTCAAGGTCATGCAGCACAAGAGTGGTGGGAAAGTTCACCTTGAGCCTGTAGTATGCCCAAATCCATGGCCTTTGCCTCTGTGCTTTTGTCGTTTGAGGTACCAGTGTCAGTGGTTCTTAACCCTTAGTGTGTTGGAATGTTGATAACGAGTCAACTCAGAAAACTGCCATGGAGGGGGAAAAATGGTTTGAAAGGTGTTTCACATAAAACCTCAGGGGGGTCACAGAGCCCTGAAGCTCAGCTAGGATGTAGGCTGAGAGCCCTGAAGAGATGTGGAAATGCCTCACATACGGCCAGTGGGCTAACAGGTTTTCAATCAGGATTTACTGAGTGTGTGCTAGCTGTATTATAGAATGCTGTGCTTTCTTCCTTAATAACTTTGTAGAAGGTTTGGCCAAAGCCGTTTTTTTTTTTTTTTGGTTTGGCTCTTGTTTTTTTCCTGTCCGTATTTTCGTGGTTGAAGCATATCTTCACTTTACTTGTCCTCTATGGGGAGATCTCCCTGCCTTCTGGACACTCTGTTAGGAACAAGTCATTCTTTTTGAAGAAAAACAAGAGCAGTCTTTTGAAATGAATCTCTTTAAAGGACATCTGGTGTGGCATTAAGCTTCATTCCTCTTTGGTCCAGAGAGTCACAATTACACAGGCTGGGGTGTGCTGGGACTTAATGTTCCTAGGCTGCAGGCAGCACGGGGCCCAATAGATGGCGACAGTAGCCCAAATATGACATCCGGAGGCAAAAGCTTGTGTTAGTTTTAAGCTTGACAATGTATTATTTATAAGAGGAAATTAACTTTTAAATCTTCTTAGTTTGCCCCCCAGCATTATACCCAGCAAACATGGTTTTCTCAGTACTTGGTAACAAATAGTCTTTCTAACAAATGAAATAAATTGTGATGTCTGCTTTCTGGTACTTTGGAATTATATATATTTTGCTTTATTATGATTATGATTAGTATTATTATTAAAAATATCTCTGCTTTACAGAGACAGATTTCTAAGTGGTCCTATGAGGTCTTGGGAGAAAAATAGAAAGTAAAAAACTTGATGAAATGAAAAAGACTGCTAGTTTTTTGAAATGTTGCTTGAAAGGAAAATTCATCTCTATACATTACACTCTTGTATTAGACTCAGACACAGTGCGGTAGAAAGAGCTTTTCTTACTTTTGTGCTAGGCAGATCTCAATCTGAATTCCCTTTTAAAAATAAAATGATAGCTGCCTTACTTCTCTATGCATCTTTTTTTCTCAAGTAATATCTGAATTTCAAAATTTTCTTACTGCCCTTATAAACAAAGGTCATCTGCATTATCTCAGTCCAGCAACATGGTTAAAAAGAGGAATGAAACTAGTATTTATTGAATATTCACCTTGCACCAACTACTTTATATAGGTCAGATAATAGACACAACTCTACAAAAGAGTTTTATACGGCAGTTAGAGTTTTATAAAATGGCAGGTGAACATAGGAGACAGGTATCATTTGAGTCATGGTAGCTCTGGGCAATCCATCCTGTTAGCATAACATTAAAAATAAAACCAACGACTGGGATTAACTTCTGTTAATAAAACAGCTACAGTTTGCACCATAGGAATCAATCACTAATAACTAGATCAGATCACAGGTCCAACAGTTCCTAATTATGCAATTTGAGGGCAATTTGAGCATAATCTCTATGAACTTCATTTTCCTCGGATGTAAAATGTGGATGACATCATTGTTAACCTATTCCATGGAATATTTTCTTGAAGATTCAATGAACTAGCATCTTAGCCCAGGGGTAATCACAGAGTAAGCAGTTTTTGTGGGTGTTTGTGTTTCTATATCAGGTTGTTGCTCTGGTTGGGCTGAACAATCTGGAGTTAGAAAACCTAGGATTGAGCCAGGTATGGTGACACATGCTTATAATCCCAGTACTTTGGAGGCTGAGTATTTAGGGGGATTGTTGGCTCAAGACCAGCCTTATCAACTTAATGAAACCCTTAGCAAATTAGCAAGACCCTATTTCAATATAAGAAGAAAATAAAATAGGGGTAGGAACTAGGTCTAAGGTAGAATGCCACTGAGTTCAATCCCCAATATCTACCAACCAACCAACCAACCAACCAACCAACAAAAAACAGCAACAACAACAAAACCCCACAAAAAATAAAACCTAGGGTTGAATTCTTGTTCTGTCACTTAATGACAAGGTGAATTTGGACAAGCCACTGACTGAGCTTTCTACTTGATTAAATGCTGATCATTGTGAGAACACTCCCCACACTGGTCACCTCAGAAGATTTTCCTGAGCCCTGGGTATGGTTTAACATGGCTATGATTCTGACCTGTGTATGGAGAGACTGAAAAATATTATTAAGGAAAAAGAAGCCCTAGGTGACTATCTAGAGAAGGGGAACATCTTTGAAGGAAGAAGATGGAAATGAACTAAGAACTACTGGATGGCCCCCAGAAGGGAAGAACATTGCACGTACTCCTTGTTTCTTTCCCATGGAGAATATGAGGGAGAGCTGCATATCCTGAAGTGACCCAAGGAATCATGTGCACAGATAGCACTACAATCAGGGAGACCCACAGGAGGAGAACCAAGTTGGTGCCCCAAAATGAAGCTCAGTGACAATGACCTCAGTGGCTGCCTCTGTCCTCAGTCTTCTGGGTAAAGTGAAGGGCAACTACCAAGGGAAGTTTTAAGCAGCATAGGAAATTTGGAGATCTCCATGACACTACCCACTTGATTATTGTTAGTTATGATTTCTGAATTTTTAAAAATTGAGGTCAATTTATACTTAGATTCCTGACATTTCAGGTATTTCCAGGAGGGATAGAGATGGCAACATCAGCATCAAGGCTCATATGCCATGTGGTTTGTTACTAAGCATCAGAATAGCTGTAAGATATCAAAGTGCTTGAGAATCATAGAGTGGCACACTCATGTTTGTTATAAGTAGAGCTGCAATTTCTGTGTCTTGAGCATAAGCATGGTTGACAGAATGGAATCTTGACATCAGATGTCCTTGGGTCTGGGTCTTGCCTCAGCCATGCACTGGGTGATTGGGTATAAGTTGAAAGAAAGTCAACTCTAGGAGATGGAGAAGAGTACAATCAAGAAGGAAAATAGATAATTGGAGGGAGGGGTACCAAGTTCAGGTTCAGATAGATGTTAGCAGCAGGGCAGCCAGGAAGTACTGTTATGAAGGTTTATCAAGTGAAGGGGTATTGTAAGCCATGGGAACTTAGCATCGGTTCAGAGACTTGCAGAGATAGTCAGGGAGGCAGATCCAGGAGGCCTACCAGGCACAATTTCTTGGCTGCCTTCTGAGGTTCTGGGGCATGGCTCCAGCCTTTGTTGGGACAGAAAAGATGAAGGTGAGGTAGAGGAGGAGGTCCCAGTTGCATTCATTTGCTCAGGAAATGTTTGTTGAGGGCCAATTCTGTGCCAAATACTGTTAGGTAACACAGATACAGCACAATAATGACAGGAAAATTTTCTGCTCACATGGCACTTTTATACCAGAGAAGAAGAAAATAAAACAACACCCTTCAACAAACAAAAAGCAGCAATAAGTATATAACTTTGGTTGGTCAGGTCCTGGGAAGGAGTCTCTGGGATAGAGATTTGTCTGTAGGACCAGCTATAGGTAAGGGGATGAATAAGCAAGAGGCCTGGGTTAATCCCAACTTGCACTTTGTAGCTGGGTGGCCCTCCAGAGATGCCTGACACTGTGCCTGACTGTGGTACTCTGCATCATTGGGTCACTGGTGGGAAAAGGTGTCAAAAAGTCAGGGAACATCACCTTGGTGAGACAGTTCATTTTAATGAAGGGTGACTGTTGTGGAGGGGCTCCACCCTGAAGCCTCAGCAGTCACTGCTTGCAGCAGCAAGGAAGAGTGCTTCAGACTTGAAGGGTTATCTGGGTAGCCCAGCAGGGCATGCATTGTAGTTCACTGCTGTGCCCCTCATGTCTAATTTTTTTGTGCAGTAAGTTAACCCATATTAGAAGAGTTGATGGCCTCATTTCTGCAGAAAATATAAAATATCCTATATTTAACAATTAACTTTCCTTATCACTGGCTCACTTATGTATTTTCCTTTTCAGGTTCTGGGTAATCTGAAGGGGTGCTTTTTAGTGTTGTTGGTTGCTCCTGAATCTTTGTGTCTAGCAGAGCATAGAGTGTTTCTAGCATATCCAGCTTACACTTGGCACTCAGCGAAGTGTTTTCAGTGATTAAAAGAAGTGACTTTAGGAAATGCAGAAGTCATCTTTGCAGATGCATTGCTTGTGCACCTAAATATTCAACCACAATTCATCGATAGCAATAAGACAGGAGACGCAGAATATACAATAACACTGCAAAAATCAATTGCATTCCTACCTATATCCTATTAATATAGAGCTTAGAAATTACTGAAGAAAATGCACTTTATGAAACCAATCTTCCTCCTTGTGCTACTACATTTATACTTTATATTTTCCCCTAAGACACAATAGATTTTTTCATAGAAACAGCTTATGCAGACTAACTAGGAAAAATAAAGGAAGATATGAATAGGAAAAGAGATATGACCTGTTCTGGTGTCCTGGGGAGGCAATTCTAATGACCATAAAGATAGTAATGTCCCCCAGAACTGAAATCTGATAAATTGAGAAATATATTTAAACTAGTTTAGTAAAAATTTAAAAATATTTGTGAAAGAGCACCTAAATACGCATTGGGCCTCAAGATTTAACAAAAGTAGCTAGGTGTGTTGGCATACTCCTGTAATTCCAGTACTTAGGAGGCTAAGACAGGAGGATAGCAGGTTCGAGGCCAGTTCAGCAACATAGCAAGGCCCTCAGCAACTTGATAAAACCCTCTTTTAAAATAAAAAAAAAAGGGCTGGGGGTGTAGCTTGGAGATAGAATGCCTATGGGTTCAATCCCAAGTATCTCCCCCAAAATTAACGAAAAAGTATTAACAAAAGTATTATAATAATGACAAAGGAAATGAATATTTAAATGTATTATTGAGCAGTTGAATACTAGCACTATATATTAAGTTGAATTTATACCTGTTATTATACACCAAGAAAGAAAAATTTTAGAGGAGTCAAAGAGTTAAATATTTCCTTTCGGGTCTGCAAAAATCGAGAAGGAAATGAAATTGTATATTTATGGTAACTTTGGATAAAACATATCATTTTGCAAGCCAAAAAGTAACAGAAGAAATATCTGAAAGAAACGAAAAGGTAGAAAACTAAATATATAGCTGTCAACTTAACTTATAAAATCTTGCGTACTAAATATATAATAGCAATTAACTTTTAGATAATGTTTAATAGCTTATGAAATGTTTCTACACCTTATTGGATTTTACAAAACTCTGCTACTCAAAGTTTGGTCCTCAGACAAGCTGTGTTAGCATCACCTGGAGCCTATTAGGCATACAGAATCCCAGGCCCAAACTTAGACCTTATGAGTTGGAATCCACCTCATAATGAGCCCTAGGTGATTCATATATATAATTTAAGTTTGAGTAACTCTACTCTACATAACTTATTGAAGAACTGAGGTATAAAATGGTTCACTAATTTGTACAAAACCACAGAGTCACAGAAAAGAGTGGACTTAGACTTCCAGGTGTATTTACTACAGATTCCTTTTCATTCATTTATTGGGCGTATACTGACTAAATATCTACAGGTGGCCTCTGACCAGGGTAGGGTGTAGTAGTGACCTGTATGCCTGATCTTCATCGATCCTTTCTGGAAATACTTGTCTATTGTCTTTACTCAGCATTAATAGGCTTCAGTTCACAAAGCAGAAAATTCTACTTTTGCCATCAATACCTAAATGTGAGTTAGGAGATAATAAAAGGATGCCATTTAATGTAACAAAACAAATAAGAATGATGAATCTAAATTTTGATAAAGATATAGAGAAATAAATATATCCTGCCTAAGGGTAAAAATATAGTTTCTTCCTGTCTAGAGCATAGTTCCATGTGAGAAGAGCTATACAACTGCCTAAACTCTTTGACAATCTTATTCTACTTTTGGAAAAAATATCCCAAGGAAATCATTTCGATGGAAAAAATAAACATGCATATAGATATCATAACTATGTGTTTTTCTAACATTAATATCAAAAGAAAAATAATTCAAATGTCCAACGTAATTAGCAAATAAAGCAAATGCCATCATGTAGCTGTAAAGAAAAAAGCAAGTTGGAATCCTTGCAACAGCTTCCCTGCCATTTCTTGAAGAAGGTCAATCCTCTGTGGTCAGACATCCTGCACAATCTATTCTCTTCTCTTCCAGAAGCACCATCCCTGCAATAGCTGGAGGTGACCCCCAGATTGGGTTCTACTATTCCTCATGTCCTCTTTTTGATTCTGTACTTTTTCTCTTAGGGTTCTCTTCTCTTCACATTTCACAATGCAGCATAAAAATCTGTCTCAAGATTGTTGGGGGCCTAGTCCAGCCAGCTAGACCTTGCCTCTAGATGGCGTCTGGCAGAGTGCCAGAAGTGGCTGCAGGTGGTAACATCCTGGGGCTGCCCTACCCTAGAGCTAGAGCGCATGCACCAGCACACCCGACTTGTGGCCGGCCCAGGTGAGAGCTGTATGAGGCGCCTGGTGGCTTAGGCCCTGTGTGGCTTTAAGAGCCTCCACCTCTCGCATGTAGAGAGGGCTGGCTGGGTTGTTGCTGGAGTGGGTTGCTGGAGAAGTTCTGGGAGGAGAGGTTGTTGTTGGTTGCTCGTGGTTGGTGGGTTGTTAGTGGAAGGTGGATTGCTGGAGAGAGGGGTTATTGGGAGTCTGTTGGAAAGGCACTATTTGGAGAGACGGCTTCTGTGCTGTGATTGTTACTGCTTGGGTAGTGCCCTCGATCCCAGAGAGAGAGGTATAATAAAGAGAGATTTGAATCAGCAACATTCAGGCATTGTCTTTATTGGGGCCTCACGGTTGAGGGTTCAGCCTGGGGTTCCCGATAAAGATGGCCTTCCTACCTCTCCAGCTTCATCCTTTGGGACCTGTCTTCTTATAAATTTGATTTCGGGTACTTCTGTACTCCTGCAGCACCCTGAATACACAGAGCCACACCACAATTCTGATGCAGGCTTCATCTCCTGCCTGAAATCTTCATTATCACTTCTCTGTCAGGAAGACTCCCCCTCATCCTGGAAAAGTCACTGATAAAGTCCCCCTTTTAATCACTTATGATCTGCCCATTGTCTTCTTTTTTTCTGTTTCCACAGTACAATATATTTTTTCTTTAGTTTTTATTCTATTTAAAATTTCCTGTTTTCTTCTTCCATTAAATTTGAACTGATTGAGAATGATTGTTTTAAAAATCTTTATTATTTTCCTGTATCTAGCCAGTATCTGATACATAATATGACATTAATAAGTGCTAATAAAAAGAAAAAAATCGTGGTAGTATCTATATCTGCTGAAAATTTTCCT